>PVKC010013419.1:11878-23067 GCA_004027635.1 Crocidura indochinensis | reverse complement strand
GAATTGGACAGAGAATGAGGAGTAGGGTAAATGTAATAGAAACCCATTTTAAAAGATCTCAAGATAGAAGAGATAGTACAGCAGATAGGGAGGACACTTACTTTGCATGTGGCAAGTCTGAAGTTGATCTCCTGGCATTCTATATGGCCTCCTCTGAGCCCACTAGGAGTTAGTCCTGAGTCCAGAACCTGCCAAAAACCTTTAGCACAATAAAGTATGGACCAAAAATAACAAAGAATAATGTCTCTCTCTTGGAGCCAGATAGATACTACAGAGTTTAAGGCACTTTTCTGGCAGGTAACTGACCCTAGTTCAATCTCTGGTACTGCATAGTGTCCCCTTGAAGTGATCCTTGAGCACACATCTAGGAGTAAATCCTGAAGAGCACCAAGTGTGGTCCAACCACCCCACCCCATCACAAAAAAAAAGATTGACCAGTAATGCTACTTCCAGAGTCTAAAGTTACTATTCAAAAATAATCTTTGGATTATCTCAAAAAGGTCCACAATTTGAAAAGGTTTATAATTTTTGAAGCTGGGGATAAAATCCAGAACACCCCAGGTATACAAAACATGAGCTGCCCCACTGAACTGTATCTCCAACCTAAAGAGCCCATTTAAATGCCAACTCTTTGAGATGGATTTCCTCATTAGTTTATCTACCTAAAAGTGATTTCATCCCTTAATCAGAACCTTCTCAACTCACTTTAATTCTTAACATTCGTTCAGCAAGTATTTATTGAGTGATAGCTCTGGTGCTAAGCACTTTGTTCAATGCTAAAGATAATCTAGTGAGAAAATCCCATGCCGGGGCCCGGGAGATAGCATGGAGGTAAGGCGTTTGCTTTTCATGCAAAAGGTCATCGGTTCGATTCCTGGTGCCCCATATGGTCCCCCGTGCCTGCCAGGAGCAATTTCTGAGCATGGAGCCAGGAGAAAATCCCATGCCACTCAAACTTGCGGTAAAATAAGGAATAGAGTCAAATGAAGAGAGAAGAATAAATTGTACCAAGTTCTTGATGAAAGCAACTTATCTTCTGTAGCATGTGAATGCAGGTAAGGAAATGAAGATTAAAAATATCCATGAGGATGAGGTCAGGTCACGTAGAGCTTTTTTTAGTCAATCAAGATTGCACACATTGAGAATACAGTTTTATGAAACAGATCAAGTTTCCAGCCATCATTTCATTTATATTCTAATGGGAGAAGTTGATACACAAAATAAGTGAAGTATATAGATCATGTTGTGAGTTTTAACTACTGTTGAGGAAAACTAAAGCATGAGAAGACAGCTAGAGTTAGCATGTGGCAGGAAATGAGCAAGAATGGGCAGGGAATTTGTGATTTTTAAGTAAGGTAAGCAGGGAAGACTTCACTGGAAAAGTGATATATGACTTCCTTCCCTTCCAAGAATATATGGGAACAAGTACTGCCACATGGCATTGAAATGGTCCAACCAGAAGAAGTTTGAATAGGGATAAAGGCCCTGAGGTAGAAGTAAAATGCAAAGGGCCACCATGCTGGAACCATAAAACCATGGAAAATCAGATCAGATACTAAAATGGGAGCATTTATAACATCCAAGTAGCTTTTAATTTTATACTATTTATGAAAAGAATAGAAAGTCAGTGCAGAAATTTGACAGACTGTGGAAGTGCTGGGTAAGAATGGAATCAGACAGACTGATAAAGAGATTTTGAAAAACTAGGTGAGAGGGGATGGTCCATTTTTCCTCTGGAGATAGTAGGGGAGTTTGTCTGGAGATAGCTAATAGTGTTTCTGATAGACTGAGCAGGTACTTGATACAGAGGATTGGCAGATAACTCCAAATGATCCTTGTAAGATAAGACTTCATTGTGACTAGGTTGAAGTTTTGATAAAAGGATTTAAACAGGAAGGTGATATGGGATTTGGAAAATGTCCCTGAGTCATTGGTTGGAAGACAGATTGCCAGAAGTCAATTTTAAATAAAGAGTCAGTTATATGGGCCAGTGTAGTAGTCAAGGACAGAAAGACCTGGAAGTTCCAGCTCACCTCATGAAGCTCACCACAAAGAGTGATGAGTTTAGTTAGAGAAATAACTACATTTTGAACTGTCCTAATAACGAGAATGTATGAGGGAAATGGAGAGTACGGGGGGGGGGTGGGGGGGGAGGAGGGAGGTTTGGGACCATGGTGATGGGAATGCTGCACTGGTGATGGGTGGTGTTCTTTACATGACTGAAACCCAAACACAATCATGTATGCAATCAAGGTGTTTAAAGAAAATATATTAAAAATTAAAAATAAATAAATAAAAAATAAATAAATCTCACATGCAGTATAAAGAGTACATAACAGAAATCACTAATGATGTGTCTAAGTAAGATATAAGCAGACACTGACCATGCAGTTCTCTTACAAGAAGGCAAAGACACAGGAAGAAATGGGAGCGGGACATCTAGCAGCCAGGGTAGAAGACAGAGTAGCAGCAGCTGGACAACAGACCTCAGACAAGTCAGACTATCCGTGCTTTAAGAAGTAAATGAAGCTAGGGAAAAATAATGGCAAAGAAAGCAGCAGCATAGGAGGAAAAAAAGAAGTAAGTTTGTCTACAACTAGTCTGGTGGCAGGGGACAAACAGCAGCTGAAGAATATAGAGCATAGCAGGACAAGTTGATGGATTGGATATGAGAGGGAAAGAAAAGTATCAAGAAGGACCAGGATGGGGTTGCAGTAATAGTACAACAGGTCAGGTTTTTGTTTTACATGCTTTAGCACAAGTTCTACTCCTAACCCCTCCAGGAGTGATCCCTGAAATCAGACCCAGCCCTGAGCATTATGGGGTATGGTTCCCAATACAACCAAACCAACCAACCAGCCAATACAAGAGAATGTCCAATAATGCGGGGTTCAGCTACTCAGTAATGTCAATAATAGTTAGGAAAAAAGTAGAAGAGAGAGGTTGGGGTTGAGTAAAGAACTTGAGAATTCTATTGTGGTAGGATAAATTTTAAATTCTGCTAGACATGCAACAAAAGGTGTTATACAAACCACTGAGTGTACATTTTGACAGTGTAAGAGGAAAGGCATTTCTCATTCCCAGACGTCTCCTCCCTTCCTAATCACAGATGTTCAACAATTTACCTTTTTCATCTTTGTTCTTTTTCCTGTCTTTTTTCCCCACAGCCAGTTGTGCTTCAGGACTTACTCCTGGATCTGTGCTCAGGGATCATTCTTTGGCAGTGTCAGGTAGTTATCAGGAGTTGGTCATGTGCCAGGCAAGGATCTTACCCCTATATCATCTCTCAACGCCCCCTGAACCCATTTCTTAGACAACTTGTCTTTCATTCTCATTAAGATTTCAGCTCCCATCCTGAGTCTTTATTCTCCAAATCTGGTAGTCACCTTCTAGCTTCATTATTATCTCTCGTCAAATCTCACTGTATGCTTTGCCAAAAACTTCTGAAATTTGTTATACTGTGTGATTTCTGTCACATCTGTGTTAATAATCCTTAATCCTGAATATACATGGTCATTTTTTGTTTGTTTTGTTTTGCTGTTTCTAGTCCTTTGATAGCTTCATAACCCAGGATGCAAAATTAGGCTTCATGGATGAGAATGTGACTTACTGGTAGAGAAAATATCTCACACGGTCTTGGTGTCATTCATCAGCATTGCAAAGAGAGACTTTATGAATCCTTTGACCTGTAGAAAAACTTTTGTGAGACCAAAGAGCTAGTGTAGGTTTAAGGCATTTATTGGTCTTTCCTGTGACCTGCACTAGTTCAATCCCCAGCACCACATAAAGGGGTGTTTCCTGAGCACAGGGCCAGAAGTAAACTCTGAAAAGTTTCTGGTATAACCTCCAACATAAAAAACAAATAGAAAAATTTTCTATATTTCTCTGAATGGATAATCAATCATATTTACCACCCCATAAGGAATTTGGAACCTTACAGAAGTCTGAGAACTATTGTAAAAATCATTTTGGTAGGGTTGGAGAGAAATCTCATAGGCTGAGCCCTCTAGGATCCCTGCAGCTTCACCTGGAATAACCAGTGTCACTAAGCCCTCAGAAGCCCCCTAAATACTACCAGCGTGGTGAATACCAGTGGCCCCTTAACCCCTGAAAATGATAGTGATAGACAATCAGCAATACAATTTTTAATGTCTTGGAAACTCAGCTGGTCCCTTAGTCTTATTTAGTAATGCTTTTCATTCCTGTCTTAAAAAAGACTCCCTCGCCCTTTACTTAACCCAACAACTTTGCTGTCATTATTATTTACTTGGGGTTCACACTCATCAGTATTCAGAAATCTTCAGGATCCATGCTCAGGGATCACTCTTTGCAGTGTTCAAGGAATCCTGTTCAGGCTGAATTAATGCAAGAGCCTTAAATCATGTCCTTTCTGCCCAGCAATCTCTTCATAGCTGTTGTGTTTGTCATTGTTGTGATTACTATGATTTGGGGTTCAGACAAACCCGGTTGTGGTGCTTGTATATTTTTCCCATAAGTGCTCCCTGGAAGAAGTCATATCAGTTTGTGATGTGCTTGCATGCACACTTGCATCCTAGTTGCTCACTGGGCCTCAGTACTCACTGAGGTCTGTGTCATTGTTCTACTTACCCATGTACTTGAGGATGTTGCACTCTTAGTTGAGATACATAAATTATGGGTGGGGTGCTTAGGTTTCCTGACTGTGGTGTGAACGTGCTATCTTAGTTGGCAGAATTGTCGAGCTCAAATACCACAGCTGTCTGGATTGTGTTCAGCACAAGTAAGACAACAGGAATTTGAATTTGTCACCATAATTTTGCAAGTCAGGCTTTCTAAGCTTCTGTGCTATGCCTCTGTGTTCCAGGCTATTTGTTTTCTTCTTATGTTAAATGTTTAGAAGTTGGGTCCAGGAACCACCAGGAAAAACACCTGAGCACGAAGTAGGAGTAATCCCTGAACACTGTCAAATGTAGCCTCAAAACCCAAATACATAGGCGACAAAGAAATTTGAGGATAAAAATACACAAATATTATACTTGGATTTAATTTTTTCACTTATAGACACAATTCAGGGTATACTGCATATTCATCTAGGTATAGAACAGAAAAAGCTAAGAATCTGTAGGTTCGAAGTCTAGTTCCTTTTTTGTTTCAAACTAGTCATGCATATTTGAGTAACTCACCATTTCTGTTTCCTCATCTGTAAACATAGATAATATCTTCTAAAGTACTTTGGTTTGCAATGATGGGAAACCAAACTCAGGACCTTCCACATTCAAGGCATTTGAATACCCAAAGATTTTTAAATATCAAGCTTATTATTATTATTATTATTATTATTATTATTATTATTATAAGCAATTGAAGCGGAGGCCTCACCAAGCTATTAGCAGAGCTTTACCCTGCTCAGGGATCACACCTACCATGTTTAAAGGGCCCTACTGAGTGCCAGAAATAAAACTTGGTTCGGCCTCATGAATGCCAAGTGCCATAACTCATGTATTATCTCTGTAGCCCCTAGAAGCAATTTTGAACAATACATTTTGAACTGAAAACCTACATGACGAAAATGAGAAATGGCTGAATTTTGAAAAGCACAGCATTTCCTCTTTCTAGAAGGGTCACCAGGGTGAAGGCCTGGAAGCAATGTGAAATGGTCAAAGAATTCCTAATTGGTTGTTCATTCATTGTGCTTTACTGTAAACATAATCCTGGAGATATTTTGAAAATCTTCAGCTGTAAATATCTAGGCACTGAACTGGGCCAAATAGGGAGGAGTTCACATTGGGTAGAATGATGAAATCCAGGATGTGTCTTTTGGTCCCTCCCCCCATGCTTGTACTTCTATCCCATACTTATTGTACCCTGCTGGTAGAATTAAAAAGTATCTCACCCTTGGGGCCGGATCGGTGACACAAGTGGTAGGGCATTTGCCTTCACGCGGCTAATCTAGGACAGACCACGGTTCAACCCCCTGGTGTCCCATTTAGTCCCCCAAGCCAGGAGCAATTACTGAGCGCATAGCCAGGAGTAAGCCCTGAGCATCACCGGGTGTGGTCAAAAAACAAAACAAAACAAAGTATTTCACTCTGTGATATATAGGAACATGGAACAGAGTCTGAGAGCAGAAAAGGGCTGAGAGAGGGCAAGTAAATATGACTGCTAAGAAGTCAAAGCTCTACTTGACTCTTCCTCTTGAAAATTTCCTGTCTACCAGAGGCAATGCAATGGCTCTTTTTTCCTCTCTGAGTCACACCCAGCAGTGACTTCTGGCTCTTAAGTCAGGTATCACACTAGGCGGGGCTCAAAAGGACAAAGTGTGCCACAGATTGAATCTGGATGGGCCCCAGACAAGACCTTAACTACTCTATCTCTCTAGCTCTTTGTAGTTGCTTAGAAATAATGAAGATCCATATTTTTCCAGACCCCAGTGAAGACTTATTTATGAGATAATAGAGGCTCTGCAACAAACAGTATATGGAAACAAAATCTCAGCATAATATATAATCCAGCCCAATATTTTATTTCCAATACTTATGCTCTGAAGATAAGTTTTGGTGCTAGAAAAGCGAGCTACAGGTCTGGAAATCTCTAATCAAAGATTTTATTTACAGGGATCAGGAAAATAGTACAGCACAGTACATAGGGTGCTGGCCTTGCACTTGGCCAACCTGGGTTCAATCCTTGGCATCCCACATGGTCCCCCGAGCCTGCCAGGAAAGATTCCTGAGTGCAGAGTCTGGAGTAACTGCTGAGCACCGCCGGGTGTGGCCATAAAACAAAACAAAACAAAAAGTTCTCTCCATAGAATTGTGAATCACTAGGGTGGTTGACTTAGCTAATGAATAAATAGTGAAGTGCGCCACTGACTTCTTGTTGGCTACTTGTGGTTAATCATTATTCAAAATTAGATCATCTTAAGTCCTGCACTCTATCAGGTCTCATTGAGATCATAGTACAGTGCAGTGGAACTCAATGCAGGGCACAAATTGGAATTTCCTAAGGGATGGGGATTTTTGTTGGCATCAAGGATTCAGCTACAGAAAGTATGACTCATTTGGTCAGAGGGTAAGATATGGGTGAGTGTCAGCATTAGGATAGTCTCAAATCTCCCCAGGTGAAACAATCCAGTAGTTCCTTAAATGATTAAACATAGTTACTATATGAGTTAGTAATTCCAGTCTTAGGCATATACTAAAGAGAAGTGAAAACATAGAACCATACAAAATCTTGGAGCTGAATTGGTTATAGTCAGATATGAATTGATCATTAGTCAGATCAGCCCCAAAATAGAAACATTCCAAATGGTTATCAATAGGTATGGAGATAAACAAGAGTCCCTATTCACCAACTAGAATATGATTTTTGTCCTAAAAAGGAGGGAAGATTGAACCAGATTAAAAGCTTATGAACCTCGAAAACTTACTAAGGGAAAAAAGTTGGAAGCATATGTTCAAATATTATTTGATACCATTCAGATGATAGTACAGAATAAGATGATCTTGGTTGCTTGAAATAGTAGGTGGCTTTGTGCCTGCTTGAACTATATATAAGAAGGATGGGAAGCATAGCAAGATGCTAGGTAATGGATATGGAATTTCTTGGTGAGGATGTGAAATGTTCTAAATTGGTGGTGGTGATGGCCACACAGCTCTGCAGTAACATGGTAAGGTCATAGCAATAGACTAGTTGTATGGTGCAAACTGTATCTCAATAAAGATGGTGAAAAGCAAGAATGTTTTCATTAAGCACTCCACAGACCAGTTTAGTATGCCATTGATGGGGAGAACTGTGCCACTGGGAGCCTAGTTGTGGTACTCTGGGCTTCAATTTTCCTCATCTGGAGAAGGAGAATAATTCCTCCATTCCAGGTTCTGAAGGAAGATTTTGTGTGCAAAACAAATAAAAGTGTGTGTGTGGAGTCTGACACTTTTGGAGCAAGTACTCTATTAAAGGAAGATATTGCCATGGTTGTTTTGCTTTTCTGCCTGGAGGCTTGGAAGATCCACATTAGAAATAGCAGTTTTCACTGCACTGGCTGGAACAAGGCAAGCTAAAGAGTGGAGGGGACCAAGCCAAATGCATAATGTGAATGTAGACTCAATGTCCTCTGTGCTGGTAATAATTGTTTTGGCCCCATCACAAAGCCCACATTTTTCCCTATGAGTCATTGTTCACTGAAGAGATATGCTGCCTCTGTTTTCGTCCTGAAAGCTTAGGAAGACCAAACACAGGACCAGGCACAGAGGAAGGGGGTTTGGTACACCTTGGCTTTCATACTGTATTTGCCATCCAAATAGGTTCATATTTTACAGTTGTAAGCCTCTCACATCCACTCCCTTTCATCCCTTACTACTGCTACTCCCCCCTGTACCAGGCCCCTAATATATCTTCTTTAACCATATCAACATCCTTCTTAACAGCCTCGCCCCCTTTCCTCTCCAACTGTTTCTCCACCTAGCAAAGTGATCTTTGTAACTTGCCATTCTGATGGGATCTCTCTCTTTGTTTAAAGATCTTCCTATGGCTTAAAGCCTTTCAATAGTTAGCTTGAACACTTAAAGTCTAACCACTATCTAACCCCCAAGCCTTATCTCTCTGCCTCCTGGCCTCCTAAATCTCTTTGACATTTGCACATTTCTCCCCAGCTCTTCTCAGTCCAATCTACTATCATATTTAAGCTAGGCTCTTGCACAGGCTGAAAACCTGTCTCTTAAGGCTTAAGCCATGGTCCCTCTTACACAACATTCCACGTAGTAGCAGCCAGCTTGAACACTTTGCTTCACTCCCTTTCAATCTTAGCATTTTTCCAAATGTAAAGTCCAAGCTTCTTTACATAACTGTGTCATCTTCTGTGATTCAAATCCTGCCTGCTTTTTTCCCTATGCATTCCCTCACTGCAGTTGTCCAGTGCCCCCTTTTCCAATCCATTGATCTTAGTGCACATCTTTGCCTTCTGGAATTTCTGGCCCCTGTCCTTGTCTAATCGCATCCCCCACAGCCATCAAGGCCAATTTAAAGGCTAGCTCATTCAGGACTTCTGTTGCAAGTATCCCCAAGATTAGTGCTTCTCACTGTTTACAATCTTCCTGTTTGTCTACCTCTCAACAGGTCATTTCATTGGGCATTATCTCTAGGAGGTATATCTCTACCGCAACTGCAAAATTATTGAAATTTATCTGTAATTCCCTTACCGAAGCACAGAATTTTTTTTAAAAAAAAGTACAGTTCAGAGAGATAGTACAGCAGGTAAGGTGCTTGCTTCGTAAGTAGCCAACTCCAGATCAATCTTGGGCATGCAGAGAGCCAGGAGTAAACTCTAAGCACCATCTGGTGTACCCCCCCCCAAAAAGAAAAACAAGAAAAAGAAATAAAAAAAGAATAGAGGAGAAATCACAGGACCTGGGAAATTCCTGAAGGTGCATTCAAGATTAATAAGTCTGAGGAATATGTTCAGAGATGAAAACTCCTTATATTACTGAAAAGATTATAATCACTCCTGTTGTTATCTGGGCCTATTTGATCATTAAATGGGGCATTAAGTTAATGTGGGAGGAGTTATTAATGACTTAGGAAAGAATGGGATCAAGTTCCTCTGCATGGTCCTTCCCACTAGTGAAGTAGTGGGTTGGAAAGGTATGCTATGTCTCTACCTCCATGTATGTGTGGATAGAAATGTGTATGAATCTGTCTTCTGCAGGTGTGGTTATAGATCATCTTCGGCAGCAGTTGAAATGTGTCAATATGGAGATCTGTATGGCATGACCAGACATGCATGCACCTGGGCATGATTATGAATCTATTATACATGGTTCTATATGTATCTATGGTAGGGAGAGTCTTATTTGAGCCTAAGCTGTGTCAATTACTGGCATTCCCACATGCCTGGGCATGGCTGGGAAACTGGTGGGACAGGCTGGACAGAAATGAATTTGTATTGAAGGACTAAGAGAGTCGTGGGAGATCATTTATTCTTGGAAAGAAAGAGTCAGGTATGCAAAGAAGGTCCAGGAAGAAAGCTTTACTCACAAGAAGGGAGGGGCAATTCTGAGTAGAGCTCAGTGACTATCACATGAATTTTCATTCAGGCCTTCCTTATAGATTCACTGTCTGAGACTAGGAGAATGCAACGTGATGTATTGAGGTGTAATCAATCAAGTTTAAAAAAGCTATTTGGGGGGGCAGAGCAATATCATAGCAGTAGGGTGTTTGCCTTTCAAGCGCTGATCAAGGATGGACCTTGGTTTGATCCCTGGCGTCCCATATAATCCCCCAAGCCAGGAATGATTTCTGAGCGCATAGCCAGGAATAACCCCTGAGCGTCACTGGGTGAGCACCCCCCCCCAAAAAAAAAAACAAAGCAAAACAGCTATTTAGGGACTAGAGAGATAGTATAGTGGGAAGGCCACCTGATTTGCCTACAGCTGACCTGAGATCGATCCTGGCATCCCATGTAGTTCCCTGAGCCAGCCAGGACTGCAGAGCCAGGAGTAACCTGTGAGCAGTGCTGAGTGTGACCCAAAACAAACAAACAAAAAAGAGTTATTTAAAAGTACATCTTTTCCAGCCAAATAGAGTGTACGGGGTAAAGCCCTGCATATTCTGACACTACTCCAAATCCCTCACACCACAGAGGGTCCCCTAAACCCTGCCAAGAGTGGTCCCTGAGCACAGAGCCAGGTGTGGCCTCAAAACCAAAATAAAGTGTTTTTCATTCAGACACAGACTGGCAACTTGAGTAATTTATGATGTCAATATTATTCTTTGTATATTGTAATTCATCTATGTCAACAATTATTTTCACACAGCTGGTATGTTCTCTACCAGTTGCTATGTTAGGGACTAAGATATAGCAAGTGAACAAAGCAGGCAAAATGTACGTTCATGTACAGTCTAAAAGGAGAGAGCATATATCAAACTATACCAAATACCATATATACTGGCAGATACAGGCAGAGTAGCAGCTAGTCTTTGCATTAATAAGAAAATTGTATCTGCTCTAGACAGTCCTAAAGTTTCAGGGGGATTATTGATTGGGTAAATTAGAACTAGTCATGTACCCTTTTATGGACACAAGTGTCATTCAACAGGACGATGATGTGTCACAGAAACAAACATAGGTTAGAGTTGAGTTTTATTTTCCTCTCTGCTTGGCATCTCCTGTGCAAGTGAAACCTACACAACTGTCCATGGTATTCTTTTTTTTCTTT
>PVKC010013419.1:0-11778 GCA_004027635.1 Crocidura indochinensis | reverse complement strand
TGAGTTTCCCAGAGTTGCCTCGGACACAAGCTGGTTGTACTCAACACTAATTTTGGTGTTATCATCGAGACAAAGCTACTACCAGGACGAATTCTGGCCCCACAAAAATAGCTTCATTTTCCATTTTGAGTTGTAGAAGCCATTAGAGGCAGTTGGTACATATGTGGCTGCGGTATATTTCCAAATGCTGCATTTGACAGCATAAATGTCAGCTCAGCCAAGAAAATGCAGTGTTGTTTAGATCATACAAGAATACCCCAAGGACACAGTTGGAGCAGAAGAATGGGAAAGAAAAAACAACAAATGCAATATGAAAACTGACATCAGATGTCCCTTGAGTACATCTGAAAATAGATATCATGGTAGGACCCTTTGAGGTAGAAAGCTAAGGTAAGAGCTAGAAAACTGTGCATGCATGTGTTCAAATGCAGGTGAGCACACAAACCAAGGGTGAGATTTTCCCTACATGTCAAAGTAAGGGAAGATTTCATGATGTCCAGCCATAGTTTTTCTGCTTCTCCTAGAAGGATGAGGGGGAAGTGACCTGATGTAAGTAAAGTAAAATTCATTTGCTGATCTAAACAGAAAATATTTTCTTCAGTAGTCAATATGAAAGAAAACATCAGTAGTCTATGTTTGAATCATAGATTTTAAATCCTATGACAGCAATATTTGGGAATCTTCATATCTAGACTCTTTTGTTTGTTTTTCTTTTGGGGTACACATCAAGTGCTGCACAGTGCTTACTCCTGGATGGAAATAATACCAGACTCAGCTATGTGCAAGGCAACTTTCCTATCCATTGTACTATTTCCTCATTCTCATATCTAGAGTCTTAGTTATTTACTTCAGATTTATAAGGTTTCTCTGTATAATAGAAAATCAACCATTTAAATCACTGTTGTAAATATTCAGTTCATCTTAACATACTGGGGTTTCGACAAATGTCTTTTCTGGTCATAAAATATGGATACCTAAACAGTACTTATAATTAAAAATCCATTGAAGAAGAATTTAGCTATTATCCCACCAGTCCCATATACACATATATAGGTATAGCTTACCATTCAAGTGTATTTCCATGTATGTACACACATACAGACATATATTTATTAGAAATATGCTCGCATATACAATTTGATAGTCTGACTTTATCACTTAACTTTATCTCAAGAACATTTCTATAAAATAAATGCATTAATTTAAAACTACATATTGTTATTTTATAACACATAATATAAAAAGCACTGTAATTTTATTTAGTTTTTTGCTTTTGGGACATACCTATGGTGTTCAGGTCTTCTTCCTGGGTCTGTGCTCAGAGGTGACCCCATTCCTTGAGGACCACATGAAGTAGAGGGGATTAAACCCACGTCACTCTTTGGAAGAAAGGCACCCTTTAGTTTGTACTAACACTGCACCTGCAAAGGACACTACTATTTTAATTAACACTTCAACAAATACCCTCAAATATACATTTTGCAAGTTTCTTTGGTTCTTAATATTATACTGGAAAGAAAATTACTCAAATTTATTAACATTTAGGGACTGGAGCGACAGCACAGCAGGAGAGGTGCTTGCCTTGCATGCAGCTGACCTGGGTTTGAGCCTCAACATTTCATCTGGCGCCCTGAGCCTGCCAGGAGAGAACCCTGAAGGTAGGTCCAGGAGTTAATCCCTGAGCACTGACGAGTGTAGCTGCAAAACCAAACAAAATGTTTATGAACATTTAAAGGATTCTGGATACATGTTACTTAACAGCTTAATTTAAAGTTGACCTGATTTCCACATAGAGTCCTGCCAGTGCTGTGGGAGCGCTTTTTTTTTCACCACATGCTTGCTAACAGTGAAGATTCTCTCTCAGGACTAGAGAAAATTAGTGCACTTGCCTTGCACAGGGTTTGCTCAGATTTGACCCTGGCATCATATACGGTTCCCCAAACCCCAAAAAGTGTGATACATGAAGGCAGAGTCCAAAGTAAACCCTGAGCACAACCAGGTCTGATCCAAAGATCAAATAAAATGTTCCCCTCACTCAAACATGCTCTTATTCTCCCCATGAGCTTTTGAGCCACACCTGGCGATTCTATGGGCTACCCATTGGCTCTGTGTTTAGAAATCACTCGTGACTGTGTTTAGTGGGCCATGTGCAGTGGCAGGGACCAAATAGCAAATAACAAATTTCAAGACAAGAGCCTTACCAACTGTATTTTATCTCTGATCCCTTAAGATTCTCTTTTAATAGTTTTGTAATATCATTTATAAGCAAATATAACTTAGTATGTACAAGATTCACACAATTTAGCTAAATAATTTGGATAGGTTTGCAATCAGAAAACAATTAAGTCTCAATAAAAGTTACAATCTGGGGGCCGAAGAGATAGCATGGAGTTTGAGTGTTTGCCTTGCATGCAGAAGGTTGGTGGTTCGAATTCCGGCATCCCATATGGTCCCCTGAGCCTGCCAGGAGCGATTTCTGAGAGTAGAGCCAGGAGTGACCCCTGAGCACTGCTGGGTGAGACCCCCCCAAAAAAACAAAAACAAAAAAAATATATATATTTCTTAAAGGCAGGAAAAAGCTAATAAGACTGAAAGATTAAGGAATGATCTCAAAGAGATAAACCAAAGCAATGTAGTTAATTTACTTAAGTTTATTTGTCAAATAAAGTCACATGAGCTTTGATCATTTTTTATATTGTGAGTTAGTTAGACAAGCAGACAGAATATTAGTTTCAGGATCCTACCATAATGGGGAGTTGAACTAGGAATTTCTATGCTCATAGATTCACTATCATTTTCAGTATAAATAAATAAATACTCATACTCAAGTAAATGCATGGAAAATCATTTGATCACTTATCACAACCATTTTGGGGGCAAGAGAAGGAGGTGAAAATGGGTAGTCTTAAAATTTGTAACCATATTCCAGACCTTGAATCAATGCCTTAAACTTAGATAACCACAAAGCAAAACAAACAAAAGCACTCCAAGACATGAATGTAGTTCCAATGTGGTTCTAGCAAAAAATGTCCCCCCGGTTTCTGGCAAAAGTGAACACACATCTTCCCTAGAGAAATGTATCTTTATCCAGGGCCACAAATATTTTCCAAGAACCATGTTTAGCGAAGAGCCAAAAATAACTACTGCACACAATGAAACAAGACACCAAAAGTGAGAAACAGCAGTCAAGAGGAACAGATTCATAAAAATAATAGTCTGACATTTGGAATTTTCAGACACAGATTATTAACTAATCCTGATTAATACGTTTAAAGAGAGTTTGAGTACAAACACTCAAATATCTTCATGGAACAAGAAACTTAAGATCTTCATGGACAAGTAATTTTAAAATACCTGTCAAATATGAAAATGAACCAAGTTGAATATTTAGAAAATTTAGAATTCATAATTGAAATGATTTCCTAAAAACAATTAATCAATATTTGAAGAGGCCAGAGCAAAGCAGGTAAGATGTTTCCCTTGCATGGGAATGACACAGGTTTGATTGCCTGCATACCATATGCTCCCACCCCAAGCTTGTCAGGATTGCTCCTGAGTGCAAAGACAAGAGTAACCTCTGGGTATGGCCAAGTGTTGTGCCCTCCCAAAAATCAATATTTTGAGTTTAATGAGACTGAAGACAAATTTTTTGTATGAGAGACAGATTGGTAGCTAAACTTTCAATAGTAACAAGAGGACCCAAGAAAAGCTGGCATGCCAATTGCCAATATGTTAAGAAGAAATAAATGCCCACTTAGAATTAAATAGCCAATAAAAAATAACTTGACTAATGACAAGAAATGCCATTCCCAAACATTCAGATTTTTTCCATCAACAGGTCTATGATAGTAGAAATTCTAAAAAATTAGGGATCGGAGTGATAGCACAGCAGTAGGGCGTTTGCCTTACAAGCAGCCGATCCAGGATGGACAGTGGTTCAAATCCTGACATCCCAATGGTCCCGTATGGTGCCTGCCAGGAGTGATTTCTGATCACAGAGCCAGGAATAACCCTTCAGCTCCTCCAAGTGTGACCCCAAAACCAAACCAAAACAAAACAAAACAAAAAGCTGCCAGAAATTCTAAAAAATAAGTACTTCATACAGAAGTATGATTATAGATGATGCTCTCGATCCAGGAAGGGCTGATTGGTAAATATGTTAAGCACCAAGGATAAAGACTCAGTAACTGTCTAACACTAGAATATGTGTGGGGGGGAGGTCAAAAGCAAAATAATCTAGGGGAATCAAGAGATAGCTCAAGACATGCATGTGATGGACCCAGATTTGGTCCCTCGTATGACATGGTCCCCTGAATATTGCCAAGTGCATCACTAAAGGCCTCATTCACACCCTTAGCTCTGAAGGCATCTCTAGCACTGCAGGGTCTAAGCAACACTGTATCCTGCATCCTCACATCCTCAGATCCTTGCATTGGACTGTCAGTTTAGTTGGCTTAGAAACCACAGGAGGAGGATCGGAGGTCCCTTGAACACCCACTCAGGAGTCCCCTTTCCAGATGCAAAATAATCTAAATACAACACAGTACAATATCTCCTGTTGTTCCATTTGCTTATGTTTATCATCAGCACATGATCATTTTTTTTTGTTTTGGGGCCACACCAGTGATTACTCCTGGCTATGCGCTCAGAAATCGCTCCTGGCTGGCATGGGGGACTATATGGGACACTGGGGATCGAACCAAGGTCTGTTCTTGGTTTGCAAGGCAAATGCCGTACCACTGAGCTATCGCTCCAGACCCCAGCATATGAATATTTTTATATGTTATGATATATACCTTTATAGTGGTCACAATTTTTCTTTTTCCTTTTTTAAATTAATATCTTTATTTAAATGCCTTGATTATAAACATGATTGTGGTTGGGTTTCAGGCATGTCACAATTTTTTCTTTTATTTGAGTTGTTTTGGTTTATTTGTTTGTTTTTTGATTTTTGGGCCACACCCAGTAACACTCAGATATGCGCTCAGAAATTGCTCCTGGCTTGGGGGAACATGTGGGATGTCGGAGGATCGAACCATGGTCCATCCTAGGCTAGCTTGCGCAAGGCCTTACACCCCGTGCCACCTTAATTTATTTGAGTTTTAAGACAATTATTGTGCCATTGGATTTCATGTTTGTTAGTTCTTTCATTAACAACATCGAGTTCAATCTAAATATCTTGTGTTATTTTCTCCTTTGCATCTTCTCAATTGAAAAAGTTTTAGTTATGAAGATTGCTGACGTATATTTTTCTGTTTTGCCTACAGTTTCATGGGTTGTTTTTACATACTTCTGAATTTGAAATAAAATTTCGAGTGATTGCCCCATAAATATATTACCCCAGCACAATTTGTCGTCTAGTTTTGTACTTCCTTTCACGTCATATTAAGCTATATGAGTAAAAGATCTTTTAGAGGATGAAACTTGGTTTTCACTCATCTGTTTATTCTTTGGGGAGGTTTGGGTAACACCTGATGGTACTCACGAGTTACTCATGTCTCTGTACTCAGGACATCATACCTGTTGATACTTGAGGGACCATATGCAGTGCTAGGGAATGAACAAGAGTCACCCATATGCATGGAAAGCACAGTAACTCCTGTACTCTCTCCAGTCCTATTTATTCTCTTTTATCACATGAATTTCTTTACTATTTTGCTTTGCTACATATAATTTTATGAATGAAAAATGTTTTGTGTTATGCTTTTCGCCACTCTTCTTTTTAAAAATAATTTGTATATAATAATGAACAATGTATTAATTTATAGAAATAGATGAGTTTGACATTAGGCCATGTGATTTGGCTGAAGAATATAGGGGTTAAACTTTTGTCTTGCACAAAGTCAATCCTGATGAGATCCCCAGCACCCCATATAGTCACCAAGAGTGATCCCTGAGCATCATAGAGTTTGGAATAATCCCTGAGCTGGGTGTGGCTCTAAACATCTCCCCCACCAAAAGAAACCAGATAAGAGATAAGAGAAAAAGAGATTTCTATACTTTTTTTATTGGTATAATCAGTAAATATAAATCAATAAATATATAATATATAAATAAAATCAGAAAAAGAGTTATACCAAATTTGCCTATTTCAGGCAAATGTTTATTTTCTTTCCCCAGAATATAAGATTGGGGTTGAGGGGAGAAAAAAGGCCTTTACTTCCAGGCACTAAGTTTCTGAATCTTGATAAGGTCTAACAGAAACATAGCTGCTGTAGCAAAGGTTGTACATGATCCTGATGGTATAAGATCTAAGTGTTTGTGAGTGGAGGAAAAGTCCTGGGATACTAAATCTAGAACTGCAAGTACAGTAAAGTCTTCACAAACTGTGAGTCAAAAAAAAAGGCCTTTTAGGAGTAGCTGACTTATCTATGGTCTATTCCAACAATGCAAGTCACTGGTCTCCTAACAAAAACAATGCACAATGAGAAGAAATTCCAAGCTTGACAGTACAGCTGCATTCTGTAGAAGGACTGTCCTCTATGGGATGAGTAAGATCTACATTTGATTTAGTAACACTGCTCTATATTATTTTCTAATAGCAAATTAGCAGACCAGAACCTGAATTCTTGGCCAAAGGCAATGAGTCTTTGTTTCCAAAGACTCTATGGCAACCGTAATAGGAATCTGAAGTCCTTAACATTGTTTACTTTAATAAAAGATGCTTGTGTTGATTAGCACACCCACATAAAAGATGGGGAATTACCCGCTCACTTAGTAACAGAGTCAGAAGAATTTTTTTTTCTTAGGGAGAGAGGAGGGAATTTACCCATGTCATTTGCAGGGATGGCAGAGATTAGAAAGTGCTTCTAGTGCCCCTTTCTTCTTGCTGAAACACTCACCAAGGTTGATGGAAGAAAACAAGTCCTTATCATCCTATTTAATCCTCATTTTAGGGCTAGAGCCAGAGACAGAAAAGACTAGAAATTTGACTTGATGGAATTTTTTAATTTGGGGTGTGGTTTTGATAATAATGTAAGTTGGAGACGGTTTAAATGGAGACAGTGACTGGATCTGATTTTAGAGTTCATTGTTCCGTGGCTGGAGAGATAGCACAGGGGTTAAGGAGTTTGCCTTTCTTGTTGCCAACTTGGGTTCAGTTCTCAGCAATGCATATGGCTATATCCTGAGTACTGCCAGGAGTGATCCCTGAGCTCAGAACCGGACAGATGTGGCCCAAACCAACCCCCATCCCAAATACAGCATATTGCTCTATGATTGGGTACAAGATCGAAAAATACATGTCATTGGGAATACTTATGGAAACTGTAGACTGTATTTCCCTACCTGTATGTCCTTGTATCGCACATTCCCAACTATCTACTATCATAGCGTACCTACTGTTGCTGTATGAACTCTATTAATAGTATACCATCAAACACCCAACAAATTCACTTCAACAATTTTAACTAATCATTTATTTTGTGCTGAGGTAATATACTCATCTCTCTTTCAAAGTTGGCCTTTTAGAAAAGGGAAACAAGACGATTTATTTTTAAAATTGAGATAACAATTTCCACAAAATTTATGTGTTATAAAGGGTAAAATTTTACACCTTTTAGAAGCATAGGTTACCACACTATGTACAACACCCAAGTATCAATATTCTTCCCCCACACTCCATTGTTTCCCCTCCTCCCTTAGATTTCTCCTTTGCCCCATATTCTGGGAACCTGTGGTCTGTATTCACAGATTTCTTTTTATTAGTTGTCTTTTTCTGGTCCATTGTTTCCTTTCTCTATATTTTTCACACGAGTAGGATCCTCTAATGTGTGTTCTTCTCTTTCTTTCTGGCTTATTTCACTAGTAACAGAAGTGGAGAAATATAAGAAGAGGAAAGGTGGTCCAGAGGAAAGGAAGAAGCTAGGCTACGAGAGTGTATGTAAGCAATGAGAAAAGCAGTTAAGAGTAAAGGGGGACGTTTCTGGACAGGCTTGACATAAAACAGGATGGATAGTTAGGTAGGGGGTCAACATACCAAGAAGTACGGACTAAATCTGATAAGAATGAGTCATGAGGAGCTTTAGGCTGGGGAGAGGATGGGGCTGTTTTCATATTTGTAAAAGATCATGTGTGATAGGAGGATTAGAGGAGATCAGAAGTAGGAGCTGGGGAACCTATATGGAAATGAGATTATTTAGAACTCTGCAGTAAGTCCTGCTAGTGTCTACTTAGGTTCTATTTTTTTAATCTGGCTTCATAACCATCACATCATAGCCATGCTATCATTCAAATTCATTTCATCATTCAGTATTTACCGAACCCTTTTATGTGTGGAATTTCATGCTTAGTGGCAAAGAATCCATGTTTCTCTTGAGAAGCTGATTCCTTTGTGGGAGAAGATGATAAGGCCATGAATGATTTTGAAATATTTCTGAATTTGAAGTGCGGTAGATGAGATGAAAGTGGTGGGAGCAAGATAAAGAGAATGAGAGAGAAACCAAGGTTTCATGAAATAAGAAATAAGTATCTTCTTTCATTTGAATTTTGAGCCACACCCTGCGATGTTCAAGGATAACTTTCAGTGGTACTTGGGACCACGTGTGGTGCCCAGGATCGAACTCACATCAGTTCTATGCAAAACTTTAACCCATGTACTAGCTCTCCAGTCCTAAACTAGTATCTCTTTTCAAAAGTGCCAATATGGTTCATTAAATGAACACATATTTACTTCAAAATACAGTAAAATCATTCTTTGCTACAAAACATTAAGATTAAACAAAAAAGTAATGAATGGACCCGTGCAAATTTACTCATGCAGTATATGTGAAACTAGTGATCAACTATTGTCCACCACCTCAAAAATAATTATCTCCTTCTACACTTCTTTGTTATTAGTGTATTAAAGATATATCTTGATTTCAAAGCCCCGATTAATATCATTCATCCAGGCATGGAGAGAAATTTCCAACCATTTATCAACAGACCAATCTCTTAAAATACATTATGTACTTTATACTCATTTATTCTTGTAAAAATATGGAAAAAACAAAAAGTGGAATACATGGTTTATATATTAAAAATAACAGAGAAATGTATAAATATTTAGAAAATGCCTCTCTGGTTCTGCTATTCTCTATCCTACCAGGAGATCCAAAAATTCCTCAAAAGTTCCATGTGTCAGGCAAGACTATCATACTCTAGAGACCCTGCTTTCCACTTCAGTCACCCATTATTCTTTCCCCATCTTACGCCAGTCAGTAACTTTTGCTACTCTGTTAGTACAGGGTTTCCTGAGCCAGTCAAGCAAGTGCAGGAATCCACACCTCTGTTTCCATCTGGTGGAAAAGATTCCATTTGACTCCAAAGGGAAGCCTTGTAGGAGAAGAGACTAAGAGACATAGATGGCTTTGAAAACAATATTCTTTTCTGTTCTGGGCACTCTGGCAGTTAGTAAATGGTGCTATTAGAGAACTCAGCATACTCTCTCATAAGTATTCCTTGTCAGGCTTTTTGTGAGCTAGAATGGAGGCCCCATCAGAGGCTGTATCCCACACTAGAAATACCTTCTAAAACACTGCCAGGCACATGCACAGCAGGTCAATTATATGAAGTTCAAAGGACAAGGATCTTTCTCTCCCCCAGTAGAAGCAAGCAACAAGTTTATATTATAGGAAGTGGTTTTTTGGATCTAGATTTCCTTTCTTAGTTCAATTCATTTTTTTATTTAAACACCGTGCTTCCAAGGATGTTCATGGTATTTTTCCCACAGATAAAGTTGTTCATGATTTAGTATTAAAATATACAACAAACTTCACCAGTTCACATTTCCTGCCACCACTGTCTCCAGTTTCTCTCTCAACCTCCCTGATGCCCTCTTCCCTCTCATCTCCTTGCACCTGACTCAGGGTAGTCATTTTACTTAACTCTCTATCTCTATCTCTCTATCTCTCTCATTTCTATTTTGACATTGTGGTTTACACAAGTTGCAAAGCAATAGGCATTATCTCATTAATGCGAGATCAAGGGTTTCAATTCCTATGCCCTAGCAGTCAGAGAGCCTAAAGCATCCACCATGGCCTCTTATACCCTATTTAGTGGTTCACCCCTCCCATTCACTTCTGTATATTTGGGGGCCTAAGCAAAACATCAAAACTGCTTGTAGATCTATCTCATGGCATGACCATTTAATAGCTTCATTTGAGCTGGGATTTTTCTCAAGACCAAGACATAAATGTCCCAAAGAGATAGAATGGAAAACCAGTGAAAACTGTGTTCACTCATAGCAGGACTCACTGAGGTTGTTTCTTAAACAGAAACAATAAACCTCCAATTGAGAATGACTGGAGGGACAGAAACCCCAGGAGTCCCCTTATTTCTGCACTGTAAGTGTTAATACTGGTTCACTTTCAAGCCCTAAGACAAGTTCAGCAAGTTCTTATGCCCTTTTATCCCTCCTTCGGCTTTAAGATTGCAGTAACTGGAAGGAGATTCAAACTACTAAGTCCATGGCATGCCCCGGAGCTTCCAGCATAAGTAGAAAATATCTAGAGCCTTCGAAGTCAACTCCTGGATGGAGTTCTGGGGCATAGCAGAGTCTCCAGTCACAAGGCAGACAACTACACAGATCACTGAGAGGAAACACATACATGAGGATGATATTTGGAGAACAAACTTTCATTTTAGTGCTATCTGCAATGTCTCCAACATTGGGTATCAAAGCTTTTCAAACTGAGTTTTGGGGTAAGCAGACTTAAAATTTTTTCTTTCTTCTAATAGATTTGTTACTCATAAAACTATCTCAAGATTCATGCAGGAAAAATTTGAGAGTGCAAGGTAAGAATTTGGTTAGACAGAGTCTAAGATAATGGGTCAAAGATAACAAGGAACAAATGGGGATAAGACTAAAGAACAGTCTGAGTATAGTTCTATAAGGGAACAAGAGGGAAGTTCCCTAAGTTCCTGCAGAGAGAGAAAAGAAATGATTTCCCTGCTCAGTGGACAAGTTTTGGGGGTCCCAAAATGGACACTCCCCTTAATTGCCAAAGAATAAGGTTGACCTGGCTGTGGCTAATTTTGGAATCTATTGGAGAAAAAATCCCAACAAGACCAACAAATGCTTCCTCTTGACTATATTCTACCAAGACTAGAGGAAAACTTAAATCTTAGATTTGGGGGATTTTAGTTCTATTTAGTTTTATGTAGTCCTACATCAATCTTATGTTTATTGGCAATTTTATTCTTCTTGATTTAGAAAACATAATAAATAAAACCATAGAGCAACCAAATTATACAGGAAAACCCTTCAGTGTCATGAAGGATGAAAATTGGATTGGGGCTGGAGAGATAGTACAGTGGGTAGGGTACTGGCCTTGCATGCAGGTGACTTGGTTCAATCTCTAGCATCCCAACGTTCCTCCCAAATCTTCCAGGGGTAATCTCTAAGCACAAAGTAAGGACTAAGCCCTGAGCACAGGGGGCTGTGTTCCAAAAGCCACACAACAAAAACACAAAAATAAAACAAACTTTAAAAATATAAACAAAATATAATTGGAGAGGGTGGGGAGAGAAGTATAAATGTCATGCCCTAGGTTAGCTAAATAATAGAAATAAAAAAGACCAGAAAGAAATGGCAGGGTTAAGATTTTCTCAAAAGTTGGGGCTTGGATGATAGTATGGAGGTAAGGCATTTGCCTTTCATGCAAAAGGTCATGGGTTCGAATCCCGGTGCCCCATATGGTCCCCTGTGCCTGCCAGGAGCAATTTCTGAGCATGGAGCCAGGAGTAACCCCTGAGCACTGCCGGGTGTGACCCAAAAAAACAAACAAACAAAAAAGA
>PVKC010013418.1:0-22981 GCA_004027635.1 Crocidura indochinensis | reverse complement strand
AAAAAAAGAATCCAAATCCTTTGGTTTGTTTGTTTGTCTTTTTGGGTCACAACAGGTGGCCACGCTGGGGTTACTCCTGGCTCTGCGCTCAGAAATTGCTCCTAGCTTGGGGGACCGTATGGGATGCCTGGGAATTCAACTGTCCTAGGTCAGCATGTGAAAAGCAGATTCCCTACTACTTGTACCACCGCACTGGCCCCATCCATGGACTCATTCTTAAAAGAGATGCAAGCCAAGACACTAAAAGTCATGGATATAGCAGTCTCACAGCTGAAAACTCTCGGACACCCTGCGATTGAAGGTACCAAATCACCACCCTGCCAGAGCCCTGTTAATTGCACAGATATCCTACCAATGCCGCCAATGGTCCGACTTCACTGCTTCACAAGCAATTTTTGCAGATAGCAACAAATACTCCAGGTATACCAGTTTTGGGGCTGAAAACTTAGATCTTTTTATTTAAAGGTTTAGTAAGCTCTTCTTTTTTCCCCCCAGTAACTTGGGTCTTTTTGGAGTGGGGGGGACAGCTTTCCTCCCCTAACCCCTCCATTCTTCTGGAGGACCCAGAAACCACTTTCCTATAGCCATCACCATGTCAACTCATTGGCCCATCCCCATAGATTCTGAAATTCCTGCGTATATCCAAGTTCTTCAATACTGACACCCTTTTAGGAACACACCATATTAGATATGATAGTAGCATAGAAGTCACATGTGCTCAACAACAAACCCAATAACACAGAATGCTCAGCCAGTAAAAAACAGCTTAGTAAACCTTCAGACAATGACTTTTTATGACCCCATTGTGAGACATAACAATTTTCTCAAATTTTATTTTACTGTAGTTTTTTTTCCCAATAATTCTATTACCATTCAGTTGTAGCAAGCAATAAAAAATAAATTATTTTGTGCCTACCAAGGAAGCATGCTTGGGGAAATGGGTGGGAAACGGGGGACAAAGGTGGAGGGAATGTTATACTTGTGTTGGGATTAGTGTTGGAACATTAAATGCTAGTAGCAACTGTATTGTGAACAACTTTGTAAAGTACAGTGCTTAAATAAAGTAAAAAAAATCTTAAAAAATACTACTTGACTTAAAACACAGGAAATATTATGTATATTCATAAGTCATTTATATTCAAAGAATGAAGCAGTTTTGTTTTTTTTTTTGGTTTTTGGGTCACACCTGGTGACCCTCAAGGGTTACTCCTAGCTATGCGCTCAGAGGTCGCTCCTGACTTGGGGGACCATATGGGAACCGGGGGATTGAACCGCGGTCCGTCCTAGGCTAGCGCTGGCAAGGCAGGCACCTTACCTCCAGCGCCACCGCCCGACCCCCAAGAATGAGGCAGTTTTAGATACCATAAGAGAGATAATATGCCCAAGAAAGACTACCACAAAGAGGAAGCATGTATATATGTACTTTCCTATCTTATGTTCTACTATATATTTCTGACATAGTTATATATTTTGTAAAGAAGTTTAGTAAAGCATAGTCTTTTAAAAATCACATACAATTATGATAATCAATACAAGTAAATAATTTTATGATTAACATATGCAGCCGGATTTTTGAGAACATAAGTGCTGACAGCTAATTTGCTCTTTTTATAACAAAGCAGAAATAAATTATATCCCATGAAATTGTCATACTATGGACATTAATTATTACAATCTGTTTTGGGGGAAGATGGTATTCTATGATGAAGAAAGCTATATTGCATTTTTACTTATATTAGCAAATTCTGCAATTGAATTACAAAACTATTGAGTAAAAGTCTGTTATAACAATAGTTATAGTTGTTTCTATTGTAGTAAATATAAACTAAAAACAAATATTTATTCCTTTAAAGTATTTTTAAGGAAAGATGAAGTCTCACAGCTTTTCTAGTATATAAAACCACTACTCTTTGCAGTTATATGTTTATAGCACATACACTTTAAAATTACATTTTGAGTCATTGTATCCAGGTTCTTAAGAAGTAAAGAAATGGACACATTTTCTTTTGAAGTTATAAATGATGGTTAATATATTGCTGGACTAAACAAAATGTTTGGATGGCTCTAGCCTTGCTTCTTCATTCCAGCATTGAAAAAAGATCATAATTTTCAAAAACATAGCCCATGAGTAAGTCAAAGCCAGGATATCATGTGATTTAAAAAGTTAACAAAAATAACGAATATAGCACCTTGTAATCAAGGGTGGATCAAGGAAAATCATAGAAGGGAGTAATTCAATTTTACAAAAACATGATCAATATCAGGCTACTTGTTAAAGGGACAACTGCCACAACAACCAATCAGGTGCCTGATTGGGGAAGATTCTGCTCCAGACACATTGGAAGTTGGAAGTTGGCTCTAGCTGCTGTACAGTAGTGTGGCCACAAAGGTGTTGCATCTGGTTTTGGCCACAGGAGGAAAGTGAAGCACAATTAGTATTTTCAAGAGCAACACTGTTAAGTTAGTTCTAAAGATATATTCAAGTTAAGATTCATTGGTTTGCTTGTCAAGATTTATGGGGCAGAAGGGCACTGAAAGAATGTGGGCAGCAACCCAGAAAGTACAACCTACCTCTCAAACTGAGTGGTTCCATAGTTTTATAATTTTTTGATATTTGATTGCATAATGTCTTACTTATTCATTTGGATCTTGAATAATAGAGAAGAGCAGTGAATAGTAGTTTTAAAAGGGGGTTGTGGTGGGTGAGATGGGGCACACTATTGTGGTTTTGAAAAGAAAATAGGAGTTTTGATTTCGGCATTATTAACAGAGAGCTGTCATGTTTTCCTCCTGCAATAGAGAAATAAGTGACCCCAGATGGAAATAAATGATCCTTGCTCTGATTAGCAACTCATGTTTGTTTAATGTCAAGAATGCTGTACCTAATAAAAATTTATAATTGTACATCACCTTCACAAACAAAAATGAGTAAATAGAGAATGCATCTCTATGGCATGCCATCTTATAATACCTTTGAAGCTAGGGATGTCTTGCTTGCATAGAAAAGACATTACATAAATGTTGAAAACTAAATGTTACTTGCTGAATAATGAATTTGTCTTTGCAGTCTGTATTCTTCCCTCAAAAGTCACCCTGTTGCATGGCTTCCAGATTTATATCATTATAATTCTCAACTTCTTGCTGAGAATTTGTCTAACAATTGCTAGGGTATAGAATTAATCATCTGGTTCTAAAACCAAAACACTGGGGACTGGAGTGGTGACGCAGCAGTAGGGCATTTACCTTGAACTCACTGACCTAGGGAGGACTGTGGTTCGATCCCCCACTGCATCCCATATGGTCCCCCAAGCCAGGAGCGATTTCTGAGCACATAGCCAGGAGTAACTCCTGAGTGTCACCAGGTGTGGCCCAAAAACAAAAAACAAAAACAAAAAAACAAAAACCACCACCAAAACAAACAAACAACAACAAAAATCACTGGAGAGGCACGTGTCTGGAAGCAAATATAGATCTAGGAAATAATTCATAAACACACACACACTCAGAAGGAGAAATAGATTCAGGAGTTCAACACATTTGCCCTTTGATCCTAAGAAGCATCAAGCTCCGTGCAAGTTCAGAACTCAAGAAAGCATTTTCCTGGGGCCGGGCGGTGGCACAGGAGGTAAGGTGCCTGTGCTAACCTAGGACGGACCACGGTTCGATCCCCCGGTTCCCCATATGGTCCCCCGTGCCTGCCAGGAGCGACTTCTGAGCGAATAGCCAGGAGTAACCCCTGAGCGTCACCGGGTGTGGCCCAAAAACCAAAAAACAAACAAAAAAAATAGATGAAGAAAGCATTTTCCTGAAAATTCAAATATTTATTCTGAAGAAAGACACCACTGAAAATCCGAGAATTTATTCTGAAGAAAGAGACCACACCTGGAGGTGGGATTAAATGGACTAAACACTAATCCAACATTCAAAGATTGCAACATTCAAAGATGTTTTCAACCAATGAATATCAAGGTATGTACTGAGTGGGGTGGAATCATATCAGTCCCACAATCCAATTAATGCCACACAAGGACATGAAGTAAATCATAAGGTATCCCTCTTGCCTTCAAAACTAGACAACAATGAAGTAAACATTGAACATACTGAAAAAAGTAAACGCTGGAAGATTATTAATAATATATATCATAAGCTGTCAGGAAGATCTGGAAGAATTAAGTTACTTACATATTTTTAAGGGATGAATATAAACACTTTGCTAAAGCATAGGAGATTGGGAACAAAGGAAAATACAATAAGGGGAGTTATAGGTATAGTAAGTATAATAAGTGCTAATATATTTTTTATTTTACAAATAAAGGATAAGATTTCCTAAGAGACATCCTAACAGAAGGTTTGAAAGTATCTTGCTAAAAGAAGACTTCTACTGAGCCTTTTAAAACCCTTGCAATGAAGTTAGACAACAAAAAGTTAAGACATATTCAGGGATAGCAGATATTTGTTTCCTATTGAACTTTGTAAAAACATTATTCATTGATATACATATTAGTTCTTCTTCTGAAGTGAGTTATCAACACTGAACGTAGTCTGTTCTCAATAAGTGCTTGTTTATTTTAATTATAGTCACTGGGATTTGTGAGGCATTTTGATGAAGGGGTATAAAAAACCAGAAAATACAGATACAGAAGGTATAATAGGTCAAGCACAAATGAAATGCACATATCTAAAAAAGGATCATATACTCATGCATAAAGAAGAGATGTGGCTAGACATTTGCTTTCCAGCATGGTTCTGATAGAGAAGATGGATAGAATTTATGATAACAACTAACAAGCATTAAGCATTTACTATAGGCCAAGAATGATGTTGACTGCTTTAGACATATTGATGATCTCAATCAATATGGTTGTAGTTTTTACTAAAAACCTCAAAATAGATCATAATATTTCCATTTCACAGATACGAAGAAAGGCAGTAAATGAGAAATTAATTGCATAAGAATAGTAAGAATGCAGGCTAAGTTCTACAGACCAAAAAAAATGAAGCTAAGTGACACTATATAAGAACCTATATTTGGGGGCCCGGGAGATAGCATGGAGGTAAGGCGTTTGCCTTTCATGCAAAAGGTCATCGGTTTGAATCCCGGTGCCCCATATGGTCCCCCGTGCCTGCCAGGAGCAATTTCTGAGCATGGAGCCAGGAGTAACCCCTGAGCACTGCCGGGTGTGACCCAAAAAAAAAAAAAGAACCTATATTTGAAGCTAAATATTTGTTTTGTGAACTTCCTCCACTTTCCCAACTCCCAATACATATATTGGAATCCTAATGCCTTATATGATGGTAGTAGGAGATAGGGTTTTGGGGACAAGGTTAAATAATAAGAATGGGACACTCTTAGATGTAATTAATGTCTTTAATAAGAGAATACCAGTGCCCTATTTCCTGTCACCACATGAGAACCCAGATTATATTCTTTGTATATGAGTCAAGAAACAGGTCTTCATCCCAGTCTGACTAAGCTGGGACCCCAATCTTGGACTTCCTACTCCAGAATTTAAGGAATCAATGACATGTTGATAAACAATACTTTCTAAGGTATTTTGCTACAACAAAAAGAATGGATCAAGATAGCACAATGATCTGGCTGCATATGAATCACATTGCTATTGATCTTGGAATTTTGGGGTATAACTACAGCTACACATTCTTAACATTTAGTTGAGAAGTAAAGTATCATTTAACCAAACGTGTACCTCTAGAGTCAGTTATCAATGCAACCCTGGTCTCTCTGTGATTTTCTCTAAGTCTCAGACCTGAGCATCTGATTGGAATATCAGCTAGAAAAGTCATGTTCATGAATATAGATCTATCATCTGGCTATCTCAAATATCCAGACTATTCAGATTATTAAGGAGATAGCAATCTTTGGAATATAATACATATTTTCTTTTTTCTTTTCTTTTCTTTCTTCTTCTTCTTCTTCTTCTTCTTCTTCTTGTTCTTCTTCTTCTTCTTGTTCTTCTTCTTCTTCTTGTTCTTCTTCTTCTTGTTCTTGTTCTTCTTGTTCTTGTTCTTCTTGTTCTTGTTCTTCTTGTTCTTGTTCTTCTTGTTCTTGTTTTTGGTCTTGGTCTTCTTCTTCTTCTTCTTCTTCTTCTTCTTCTTCTTCTTCTTCTTCTTCTTCTTCTTCTTCTTCTTCTTCTTCTTCTTCTTCTTCTTCTTTTCTTCTTTTTTTTTGGTTTTGGAGTTACACCCAGCAGTGCTCATGGGTTACTCCTGGCTCTAGGCTCAGAAATCGCTCCTGGCTGGATCGGGGGACCATATGGGATATCGGGATTTGAACCACCGTCCTTCTGCATGCAAGACAAACACCCTACCTCCATGCTATCTCTCCGGCCTTTGTTAGTACATATTTTCTGAACCTGTGCAGGTAAGGCTCTGTAAGTGTCAAGAGAAACTTCTATCATTGCCTTTCAGAAAAAAAGATTACCAAGATTTAGGGTCATTTCCAAAATATTGTTAAGTCACAGAAAAACATGTCTTATGACAGATAGAACACCTCTATAATTTTGTTTTGTCAACTGGTTACCTTTTACTGATTATGTGAAACCCTTTTATTAATTCTTTGGTGCTGCCAGTACTTAAGCATTTTTTATTTCAAGACATAAACTTTCAACCTAGCTCATTTGCCCAAGAATTTACGTACATGTACATTCTCCACAATATTTATAATTAAATTTTTCTCCTACTAATCTCTCTGATATTAATTTGTTTGTTCCATCATCCAGAGAAAAATTGCAGAGGGGAAAGGCATTTTTAATCCTGTGCATTTACAAGATAAAGTGATGCTTTCATATCGAATTACTATAGCATATTGTGAAGGGTATTCTATTTTCTGATCTTGCTTGTCCATTATACCTGGCATTTGGTTGGACTCCAGTCAAGATGTTGCTCTGAATAAAATTTAAACATGATTGAGATTGTTGGGTTCTTTACATCAGTTCTACTTGGAGTCGAGGGGTCTATTCCTGATGATAAAGAGTCAACTGGTCTCCCTGGTTCAATACTTGGTTTCTCTCATGGGTGCTGCTTTGCAAAGCATGGTACTTTTGAGCACTGAGTTTCTCTCCAGCCTAACATTGTATTAGAAAAAAATTAAAAGCTGTCTTGGAGATTTCAAACATGCTAGCCCTTGCAATCGTGAAAGTTAATTCATTAAAATAAATTTTTAAGCATATGTACACATGTCTGTGTATATGTGCATATACACATACCATCTTGGTCTCATTCACAGAATAAACTTAATAGATCAAGGTAGTCAGTGCAGAAAGTGAGTGCTCTGTGGGAAGAAAAAGCATTGCGTTTGATATAATGAGAGATGATAAGAATGGAAACTAAAAAAAAAAGAATGGAAACTAACTAGTCTATCTGTAGGAAATAAGTGACAAGACTAAGAATATCTTAAATAAATAAACATGAGTTGGCTTTGAATTGGCACATGGAATATCAGTCAATCATAAGAAAAGTTCTGCTCTATCTAAAGCATGCACTTCCAGCTAGAGTAAAGCTAGGATAATGGCTTAGTCTGATTTCAGTTAGATACTGGATGGGAAATTTAGTTTTATACATCATTTAATTTCATGTACATAGTCATATTTAATTATCACTATGTCTTGCTTGGTAGACCCTGAGATATAAGAATTTCATGGAGCTTACCAGGTGTATTAAGAATGTTAAGTAATGAATTCTCTCCTTGACAGTGGATATCTAAACAGAATAACTTGGTACCTGGTCTGGGTTTACCTGCATCTTCAAATTATAGTAGATACCTTCTGAGGCCAGAGCAATAGCATATAAAGTAGGGCATTTGCCTTGCAGGAAGACAACCTGGGTTCAATCCCTGGCAACCCATATGAATCCCCAAGTTTACCAGGAGCAATTTCTGAGTGCAGAGCCAAGAGTAACCTCTAAGCAACGCTGGTGTAACCACAAAACAACAACAACAACAACAACAAAAACATAGCAGATACCTTCTTTACTACAACTTGCCTTTTTCAAAATGAAGAATTATGTTTTTTTAGAGATTCATATTCTGCTCCCACCTGGATGAGTGAAAATATCACTTACATAGCTCTATAAAACTTTTGAAAAGGAGTAATTGCATATAAATACCCAATTACATAGGTTATGAAGAAAAATAAAGAATACCAAACTTAAGCTTGCATAATTATTTTTGGCATTAGTTTCATACCCGAAGTGCTCCCTGGCTCTGCAGTCAAAGACCAATCTTGACAGTGCTCAGGGGACCTTATGCAGTGTCCAGGATCAAACTAAATGTGGAATGCCCACCTTCTTGATAGTCTTTCCAGTGTACAATAATTTTTTTTTATCAAATCTTCTGTTCTAGACTATAAGTTGCATGAGGACAAGATTTACCTCTGCTTTGTTTTCCATTTTACCTCTGGGACCTTAAAGTATGTTAGTGAATATATATTAGATAGAATCATCTGAACTAACTTCAAGATGAATCTGTCTCAGGTCACATTCTGATACTTTCAATTAAAACAATGAAAGCATTTTACTTATTTTTAGAAACTAACACACTAGGAAAGCACCTGGTGTCTGATCCAATTTAAACTTCACAAAGAATACCATTCTTAAAATAGCATCTCAATACTATTGTGTTTTCATGAGAATTTTGTGCTTTTCTATAACAAAACCTTAGCATGTCATTTTACTTTTTATTTCCATCTTAATCCAGCAAATCAATTTCTAAAACATATGCAAAATACGTAAAGGTAATATTTTGCTCCATGTGAAAAATTTTAAAAGAACTATAGACTTCTAATTGTCACTGAGAATATGAATTCTATTTTGCTGAAACTTTAGCAGTAAATTATTTTAAATCCTTTATATATTTATTTAAATAAATATCAGCTCAAGAAAAATTAGAGACATACAGGTATGCTGAAATGTTCTAAATGAATTTTGAACACTAATTGAACAACATATGTAATGAAATTTGGCAAAAAACCAAAAAAATAGTATACTTATATAAATTTGTAATAACATTTTTTAGAGAACAAACCATACTAGTCAACATCAGATTGACTTTTGAGTGGTACCCTAGGGCCACCTTTTTCACACCCTCATAAATTCCCTACACCTAGACAACTGGGATTCACTAAATTTAGTAAGACCATTAACACCTTAAATCTCTTGGTACTGTTGGCTGTCTAGCAGAAAGCAGCGAGCTAAAAGTCAAAGCACATAAAATAAATAAAGATCACACATTCTAGTTTTTTTGGTCCTATTTGTTCACAAAATAGTTCTTGTATTTTTGAGGATGTAAGCATTAGCTATTTAACTGTGCATGAAACATTTGCTTCAAACTTGCAGGTAACCTTGAAGAATAAAGGATGTTCATGTATTAAAAGCTCAGCTTCATGTTTGTAAAATAAGTGTTTTGGAATATGAATCTAAATGTATATATGTATTCAAACACACACACATAAATTTCCCACTGCACTTAAAATATCTTATTTTTTCATTTTTATTCATTTATTTATTTACTTATTTATTTTTGGTTTTTAGTTACACCTGGCAGCACTCAGGGGTTACTCCTGGCATTATTCTCAGAAATCTATCCTGTCAGTCTTGGAGGACTATATGGGATGCTGGGATTCAAACCCCTGTCCTTCTGCATGCAAGGCAAATGCCCTACCTCCATGCTATCTCTTCGGCCCCTTAAAATATGTTCTATTGCATAAAATTCTAAAGGAATTTAAAAATTTTACTTGGCCTTGCTAAACACATACTTTAGTTTATGTGGCTTGTAACTTATAACAAAAACTAAGCATGGACAGTAAACATGGGCAATTAATTCTCCTTAACACATAATTGCTTATCAGTTAGGAATATGCTTAGTTGAAATGTATAGAAACCTTGAAAACTTGGTTTAAATAACTATGTTTATCTTCCTGAATGCATGCAGGAAGTCACTAGTTCAACAATATTATGATAGATATCAATACAATTCTCTTCTTTCCTTAGCCATGTTGCCAACTGATTGCAAGGTGCTTTCATATATTAAAAAAACTTTCTCAAGGGGTTTGTTTATAGTTCATTTGATAGAAGGCCTGCCTTGCAAATATGACACAAGCATGATGCTCACTCATGTCTTCATAGCAGAGTGTGATGCTATTGGAATTACCATAGTTGTGTGATCTGTTAGCTGAATGTGCTGCTGAACATGCACTACTCACCATCCCTAATCATTGCAACAACAAAGAGAAAGGAGGGAAAAATAAACTTTTAAAACACAAACAAAACTTCCTCAGGATTCCAATTTTCTCTCAATAGCTAGATTTATGTGTTTTTTTTTACAGGATTCAAGAAAGAAACTCTGACAAACACCATTATAAAACTTTCTAATATCTATAATTTCCTTTATTCCTTCAAAAATATATTAATTTTGATAACATTGACAATGCACCTACTTCGGTACTACTTTTACCGAGATTTTATTTTAAAGAATAGAAAGAAGAAAAGAGCAGGAAGTCTCCCATCGTGTAAGAGGGGAACTCATAAGCAGGATTCCCCAAAGCAAATCTTTGAAAGCAAACATTTTTTCTGATTAGTAACCGTATTAATGAAGTCTAGCTGCCTTTTTACAGATTCTTTCTAAGGAAAGGAGAAGGAAGTTACTTGCATACTTTTTGCTTTCACTTCTATCACTTTCTCAAGGAATAATGATAATTTTTATTGGAAGAAATCTTAAAAATACAAGGGAATTCAAGGGAATAAAATAGGATCACACCATTTTTGGCTTTGTTAGTTAAATAACCTTTCCTCTATATCATATGGTCTTTTTTTAATTTTTATTGTAAATAAAGTGAATCTTTCCAGTAATTTATTTATTTTTGCTTTTTGGGGCCACACCCAGTGGCACTCAGGGGTTATTACTGGCTATGCTCTAAGAAATCGCTCCTGGCTTGGGGGACCATATGGGATGCCAGGGGATTGAACCACGGTTCATCCTACATTAGCGAGTGCAAGACAAATACCCTACCGCTTGCACCACAGTGCCAGTCCCTTTCACAGTAATTTTTAAGGTACATAGTGACAATTGGCATTGATATGACAATTGGTACATAGTGACATAGTGGCATTCCAACCAACAGTGGTGTCCTCCCTCCATCCCATATGGTCTTCTTTTATTTGCATGCCTCTTTTTCCAGTATAAGTTGCCTCTAATTGTAGAATATACACGTCTCTTCATTTTGCTATTACCTACGTTGAAAATTCTGTCTTATTCAATGTCTCCTCTCTAAAAGTTACATGCTACTTTACAACTACTTATGATAATATAAATGCAAGTATAGTGTGGTTATTGAAATATTTGAAGTTTTTATAATTTTAAATTGTACTAATAATTTATATTTATTGTGTTCAAATGCTTTAATTTCTCCCATTGTTACTTGAATAAATTTTTCTTTCAGTTATTTTGATCAGTAGGCAGAAATTATTTACAGCATTCTGTTGTTTAATCATTCAATTTTAAACATTTTTCTTTAAACACTGTGTTTACAAGATTATTGATACCTGATGCTCTAGCCAGGTTCCATATGCAGTTATTTTTTTTTACAGATACAGTTGTTTATGATTGAGTCACAGTTTTATATTGTACAACAACCTTCACCATTATGAAAGTTTTTAATGTATTCTTAACCTATTTAATTTTTTGTATTTTCTTTTCTTTTTTTGGGGGGGTCACACCCAGCATTGCTCAGGGGTTACTCTTGGCTCTATGCTCAGAATTGCTCCTGGTAGGCGTGAGGGACCATATGGGATGCTGGAATTCAAACCATTGTCTTTCTGCATGTAAGGCAAATGCCTTACCTCCATGCTATCTTTCCAGCCCCTTAACCTATTTAATTTTAAGTCATATGTTCTACCGTCAAAAATCATATTTTTCTTTCCTCTTATTTTGAACTCCAAATCTAAGTCATTTTACTTTACTATATTAAATTTTAAGGTTTATCTACATATTTATTCTTGAACACTACAGTGTAGATGTATTTTCCTTTCTTCTGGTTCAAAGTTCTTATTGAGTTTACCTTTGGTCGTTCTATCAGTAAGGACACCAGGATGATACATTTTATCAGTCTATTAAAAATATTTGTATTGGGTCTGAGTGATGACACAGTGGTAGGACATCTACCTTCCATGCAAATCCATGAATTTGATCCCCTAAGCCCATATGGTCCCTGGAGCCTGCCAGGAGAGATTTCTGAGTGCAGAGCCAGAAGTCACCCCCAAACATCACTGGATGTAGCCAACTCTGCCAAAATATATTTTTGTATTTGGAAATTATAATTGACTTGGGTATAAAATTATAAATTGACTATTGTTTTTCTTTTAAAAATTATCCACTTTTTTTACTGCTTCTATTCTTACTGATAAAAAAGTCTGCATTTAGTTGTTCTTTAGGAAATATGAGTTTCCTTTAGAGTAGCTTGAAATAAATGAATAAATTTCTAACTTTAATATTATACACTTTTACTATGCTATGTCTATGTAGAAATTTATTTGCTCCTCTATAACTAATTATATATATTTACAAATATATTATATATGTCTCAATATCAAAAAGAAATCACAATTGATTCTAGAAAGATAGCTCAAGTAGCAGAACATATGAGTCCTTTGAATCTGAACCTTTCCATCATATATAGAACTAACTGGAACTGATACTAGAGAAACTATTATTATCTTCATATTAAAAGTAGGAAGGCTCCTAGAGATTGAGATGAAATGCTTGGCTCCTCTCTGTCCTTTGCCCTTTGCAAGTAGAAAAAAAATTCCTATTTTCCCTTATAACAGAGTATTGTTTTTCTTTTCTTTTTTTTTTTTTTTTTGCTTTTGGGTCACACCTGTGACGCTCAGGGGTTACTCCTGGCTATGTGCTCAGAAGTCACTCCTGGCTTGGGGGACCATATGGGAAACCGGGGGATCGAACAGCGGTCTGTCCTAGGCTAGCGCTGGCAAGGCAGGCACCTTACCTCCAGCGCCACGACCTGGTCCCAGAGTATTGTTTTTCAAAGTGGAGGTGCTGGAATGATCTAGCCAGATAATACAAGTCTGGAGAAATCTAGAGATTATTTTCTGTTTGATCCCTTAAAGAAAATGACAGTAATTTTTGAGTGCTTGAGTGGAAAGGGAGCAAAAGGAAAAATGAATCTGTGAATTTCTTATAAAAAATGTATTTGAATGTGGAACATTGTCTTCTGTCTGAGAAACTCACTTTCTATTTCTAGAGTAAAATTGTAGTCATTCCCCAAGTCCTTCTTTGTTATGTGCAATTTCCTTGCACTTCTGGTGCTCTAGCCAGGTTCCATAATATAGGCTACACACTATAAGTCTACCATAATTACCTCATTTTGTTCTTGTAGGGGCCACTTTCAGTGATACTTGAGAAATTCTTCTAGTGGCACTAGAAGGCTATAAAGTGTCAGGGAACTTCAAACACAGAATCTTGCATAAGCAAGGCATATCTGCTATCATTTGAGCCACATCTCAGACCTAGACTCTAATAAGATTTTATAATTGATTGCCATATAAATTCTAAATACGAACAGTATTAAATTGATTTGTCCTTTCCAAACCTGTCTGACACTATTTTGATTACAGTACTTCCCAGCCCAAGATGAAGACATTAGAGTCTAAGAGATTTTCTTCTGTTTTTTAGAAGAAGCATCATTTATGTCATTCAGTCCATATAGTTGGACAGAGAAGTAGGCATTTAATCTATGATATTTATAACCACTACCACTTATTCTCACATAAGGCATAATAATAAGTAAATTGGGTAAGATCTTAGAAATTCATAAAAACTAGGGTTAAAACTCATGCCCAAATCCGTGCTTTCAATAAGAAATAGGACAGAATAGGAAAGGTCACTCTCCACCCTCTGTGTGAACTGCAGGACAGATGCCCTGCTTCTTTCTTCTTTTCTTTGCCCCTAATTACATCTCTGATTAGTTCAGCACAAAGGGAAATGCACAGAAGAGAAACCTGACAAAGTTGAGAAGGAAATGACTGGGAGAAAGGAAGATGATTCATTTATAAGCCCTTTGTCCCTTGGAAATAGATGTAATAGGCCTTCTAGGAGAAACTTGGTATTATGGCGACAGTTTGAGTCTTTAAGGAAACAGCATTCAGAAGTGAATGGGAATAATAGTTTTTGCCTCCCTATTTTAGCAAGTCACTCATCTCCTTTGCCCCATACAAATGATAAAGGGGCATCAATTCTTTCTCCTCTTCATTCACACTGTCATATACTGACCTGTCTAACATTATTTGTTAAAAGTAGGCCTTCTTTGAGAACAGAGAATTAACACAACTGCTCTATCATTGCTTAAGATTCAATACAACTTAGAGTTTACTGTATTGATCACCTCTTCTCCACTTTAAAAAAAAAAAAACTCTTACCAAACAAAATTCTTCCCAAAATGTTTTCCCTATCAGGACACTGACTATAATGTCTTTATCAGCTATATGGTAAGGTAAAGATAATTTCTCATTAAACCTCAAAAAAATGAGATACCTATTTCATTCTTTTTATTTAAATAATTCTGACATTTAAAAAAAGGTCTTTGTTCTCATGTGTGCTTTTATTTCAGAGAAGAAAATAAAAATGATCTTGAATCCTCAAGTTCCAAATTCCTGTTATCTTGAATCCACTTGACAAAACCTGTCAATTACAACTACAAGTTTGGAGTTTTCAAGCAAGAATAAGTGTTTTTTTAGTTGCTCTCTTAGTGCAAGCAAAGCTTGCTAAAAATTGCAGAGTACTATGAACCGCTGTCTACAAATCTTAAATTGCCCACACTTTTGAACTCCCATTCTCTTTGAAAGCTACCTTGGTTAAAAATTAAGCCCCTACAGTGAAGGGCACCTGTATTTGCTTGCCCTATTCGGCAGCGATACTGAAATGCTTTACAGCTGTCTAAATTAGCATAATTAAATCCACATCAATTAAAAGCTTCAATCACCTCTCTCCCCTTCACATGTAGACGATGACATTTGTCTAAGGTGGGAAGTAACAAAGGAACTTTTTCACAGTTGAGAATCTGACTGAAAAGAAGGGTAATAGGATTGGCCTATTGTCCTGGGTTCACCTCAACACTAGGAACAGTGGTCAATGAAGGCTGTTTGGTCAAAGTTGTATGCAGTTTGCATTTCAATGATGCTGGCACACAGTGGCCATTAGAGATGTGCATTTTACAACAGGCCTCTCCTTCTATTGCTCTTTATCCTCCAGTAAGGAGGGTAAACAAAGAACCATTATGACTTTGGGGCTGGTGGTTGTTTTTAAACTGGGAAAGCCTAGTGACCTAAGGATAGTGACAAAATACACCATGCAGTGCTGGCAAAGGAATTCCTGGAGATGAAAACTGACGTGGGGTCCAGGGGTTAATTTCTGGAACAGACAAATTTGCATACAAATGAAAAATGATGGGATTTCCGTTCTCCTAAATTTTCAATGTCATCAGCATCAAACAGCAGTCTGTGCTCCCTTGCCATTTGAAGAATATTCATTATTTTAGAAGAAGGGGCACCTTGTTGGGTGTTCAACTCCTTGCAGGTCAATGACTTAATTTGTGAATTTTCAGCTAGAGGGTGAGTTTTCTGTGCATCGTTGTAATTCCTCCAAACATGCCTTGCATGGTATTTGTTTTGATAACGAGTTTTTCTGCGCAAACCTTGACTGCCATGTGGGAGACTACTCTGTACATTGACTTTTTACCTTTTTGTTTTTGGACATTTGTACTTTGTACATTTACTTTTTACCTTTTCTTACTCTCCTAAGATTACATTTATATGACAATTTCTTCTTAAAATATTGCAGAGAAAACTCATTCTATGTTAAACATGAAGTAAATATGAACAAGACACAATACTTAATTATTTTCCACAATACATATTTCTTCATTTTTCTGTTTTTTAGTTATTGGCATCGTCCTCATCTCTCTCACATTCAAAAGCAATTCACCCACTCCCCTTCCCATCTCCTTTTCCTGTGCTGTTGTTCCAGTGATGGGCAGGTCTTAAGGAATTTGTTGTGGCATTGACATACTCATTGATGATGCTTATACACACAGGTGTTTACAGTATGCCAGAGATGAAAATTTCTGTGATGATGCCAGGAATATAAATGGCAGTGTCAACAGTTGGCATAGAATGATGTGATGGGGACTGAACTCAAGACCTCACGTTGGCTAAGCAGGCAGGGGACTGAACTCAAGATCTCACGTTGGCTAAGCAGGCACTTTACCACCGTGCAATATCTCCATGATTACAACAAATTATTTCAGTTTGTACACATAATTTCTCAGTGCTTTTTATTTCCTAATCTCCCTCTTATTATCTATATCTCTCACTGTGTGATACATTTGTTACAATTGATGAAATTACTTTGACATGTGATGATCATGTAAAGTCTATAGTTTACATCTATTTTCCCCCAGGAATTTTATGAAGACACTGTCATTTAAAAAGTTGTTCATAATAAAGTTTTTTCAGACACACAATGTTCTAACACTGTTTCCTCCAACAATGTCCCTTTCCTTCGACTAGTATTCATCTTGATATTTTATATTCTATGGCCTTAACACAATGAAATGCATTCATTTCTTATACTATATGTTATATGTTATTATGCTATCATTCTAATATAGTCTCATAAAGTTCTATTGTCCTAAAATTAAAAATGTTTATTATTTTCTTCCTTCTGAACCCATCATTTAATCACCAATCTTTTTTAGTATATTTTGCTTATTTCAGAGAATATTGTCTAGTTGAATTAATGCTGTATACAGCCCTTTCAGGTTGGGTTCATTCTCTTAGTAAGATCTACTGAAGCGTCTGCTGTCTTAACTTAGTTTGATAATTCTGTTTTTTTATAGTGAATTATTTTCCATTGTTTAACTGAACCATAGTTTATATTTTTAATTCACCAGTGGAAAGTCATCTTGGCTGCATCCTTTATACCTACTCATTGATTACAACTTTACATTTGTGTAATGAAACAAAGTATTTTCCTCTGCTTCTTAGTTCTTTAGAAGAATATTATTCCAGGTTTTGGGGCATGGTAAGGTGACTTCCTATATCACAGACTCTTAAATTTGCCTTGAGCTTTTGTGAAGAATAGTTGGTGACACTTTTTTTTTATCATATTACTGAATATTCTTCAAAATCTTTCTCCTTTTTAATAAAATTTTAAAGTTCATTCTTGACTCTCTTCATTTCTATTATTTAATTAAAAGGGAAAGAAAGGGGCAAGAAATATAAAAGAAACAAAAAATGCAAAAGGATCTCACTTAGGAGAAAACTTTCAATTTTTGGACTATGAAATGATTAAGAAATTACTCAAAGAACCAGCATGAAGGCAACAAAATAGCTCTGGTATATAAACCACAAAGGCAATATAATATTGAGCATAGGAATAAACTGTATCAGTTTTAATTTGGAACAGTGCATGTATATACAGTCTGATCATAGTGATTCCTGGTACAATGAGTACCTGTAAGTTGCATGAGAGTTTATTAGAAATGCCTTTAATTTTTTTTTATTTAAAAGATATAATTAAAATATTGGGCAATAAACAAAATATTTCTAAGTCCCATTGTCTTTTCTTATTCTGCCCTGGTAGAATGATTTTACTTATTATTTAGAAATTGCATAAACCTCAACACTAATATAACTATGTCAACCATATTCTGTTGTCTAAAATGTCCAAAATCTTTTCACCCCAAAACCACAATGTTGCCCATAACCCCCACCATTGTCTCTATGTCACCTCTAGTCTTGTCTCTACATCCACCCTCTCCCCCAGATGTTCTTTTTAAACAAGGAGCTTTATATTGATACTAATCCACTTTCACCTAGCCTCATGTAGCAAATATCACAAAGACAGAATTAGAAATTTGGTACAATATTTAGCCCTGGCTGCTGTGTGCTGGAATTGTTTGACTGCTGAGTAACTGAAGCTTGTTTGCATCCCAGTGTGTAGTGAAAGGCAAACTTCAAAGAAAATATTATATCTCCCAACTCCAGCTCCTGAGTGTCTTGGAAGTATAATACAGTAGAGCTTAAAACTCCCTGCTGTGGAAAGGGCAATTTGACACTGAAACTACTGTTAAATCACTATTGAAACATTGGTTTGCAAAAGAGTTCTTATTAGATAAATATAGTTAAAACCTCAAAAGACTGGAGGAAAAATACACCCAAGTCAGAGGAAAAAAATAGGGGAAAAAAGTCTTAAAGTTGGACAGTATGTGTTGACAAAATTTGGAGATTTTAAAGCATGTATCTACACATTTATTTTATAAGTTGTACATAAGACTGGCTTCTTTTCCAGTGCAAAATCAAATATTTAGATTTGCAAAAACCTATGGAAGCCAGACTTTAGACAAAAAGAGATTTTTTTGTCAGACTGTCAGTCTCTGAATTTCATCACAATCTGTTCAGCTGTTTTTGTTGTAGGCAGGCGTAAAACGTACTGGGTAAGTATGTGTTTGTATGTATTATTAAAATGTGAATGCTAAATCCTGATGTATCTAACAGTCTTCACAATTTTTAAGTCTGCATTGGTCACAGTAGAGAGAACTCATGTTGTACAGTATGAAAGCTTTAAGTGGAAGAGGTGAGAGCAGGATGCAAAAGCAAAGGATGATGACCAGACCAACATTCTTTGCAAAGCAGGATTTTGAGCTTTATACTAAGGTCCCTGACATTGTGCCTCAGTAGATTTCCCTGAAACCATATGTGCTAAATTTTGCCTTGATGAAGAATGGGGAAATGATTTTCTAGTGGCTGATGTAAATGTTCTATTTAATTGTTCTTATTTAATTTTATTTAACTGTACTTATGATTTTATAACCCATTTTACCTCATCCCCTACATTAACCTAAAAATAATAATTTGGGCTGGAAATTTCAATATTTTCAGTGTATCTTATCATCATATGCAAAACTTTCTTATAGGAACTTATTTTATAGACCCAAAGAATACATACAGATATTAAATATTATGATAAAATATTTATTTTTAAAGAGATGATTAGACATCTGGTAGACAGCTCAAGAGCACATGCCAAGTATATATACAGCCATAAGCTCAGTTCCCTCCTAAAGATTAATAATAATAGGCCAAGAAAGATAGCTCAACAGACTGAAGTACATGTTTTGCATTCTGGAGTCCCAAGTTCTATCCCAGGCACTGCATGGTTCCCCAGACACTGCCAGGAATGATTTTCTAAACATTAGCTGGAGTAGACCTTTAGCACTTCTGGGTGTGTTCCTCAGACAACAGGAAACAATATTAAAAAACAAACAAATAAACAAGAAAAATAATATTGAAACTAAAACTAGATCTTGAATCTCTCATAAGATGGGCAATCTTAATAAAGAACAACCAGGGGCCCGGGAGATAGCATGGAGGTAAGGCGTTTGCCTTTCATGCAAAAGGTCATCAGTTCGAATCCCGGTGCCCCATGTGAACCCCTGTGCCTGCCAGGAGCGATTTCTGAGCATGGAGCCAGGAGTAACCCCTGAGCACTGCAGGGTGTGACCCAAAAAAACCAAAAAAAAAATTAATAAATAAAGAACAACCAAATATCAATCACATGTTTATAGAACTAATTCTTCCAACTAGGTCTTTTGATACATGGTACTTGATATACAAACTCACACCCAAAAGAAATGAAACTTGTAATGCTATTAGTAAAGCTTCATAAAAATAATCTCTTTTTCCAAAGGAGGTAATATGGTTATTTTATATTAGAACTAAATGAATATTAGAGATTCATTTTAATATATTATTTAATTGTGGCCTGGTGACTACACTCAGCAGTTATTGGGGGACAATTATGTGCTGGAGATCAAACCAGGCTCACCTATATTCAAGACAAATGTTATTTTTCTGTCCCCAATTTGATATTTTAAAGAAGCATGATAGAAACTTTAATCAAACTTATCAATAACATTCAATTGAAGGTAATCAAATGGCAAAACAACAAGATTAAATTTTTTCATGGTTTTGGAGCTGGAAGGATAAAACTTATCTACCTTCAGGGTTGGTTTGGTGGAATCTTTTTTCCTAGCTTGTGGACAGAAACTTCCTGCTTGTCATCATGTGTACTTTCATGGAGAAAAACTATCCTATATCTCCTTTTGTAAGAACTTCCGTCCAACTCAGTTAGAACCCAACACTTAGGATTTTATTTAACTTTCACAGTGGTCAATGTATCAATTTGAACTACATGAGGTTGGGAAGACAATTTATTTTCCAATGCTGACATAAACACAGGCTCACTGGACTCCAGATTTCTTTTCTTTGCTTCTGGCTGCTTTGCCAACACCTCAGTATAAAACTAGTTTCGACATTTTGCTTAGAACTTCTGATTTTTAGTTTTATATGTTTCTGATTAATAACATGTGGTTAAGTGAATACTGCTGCTTTAGAAATGTGGTTTGGTACACAAATTATTTATAAACATAAGGTTTTGGAGAAAAATAATTAAAGAAAGTTTTGGCGGTTAGAAAACACAGAATCATTAAATAAAAAAGTACCTTCCTGGAGAGGTGAATTCAGTTATGAAGTCTTTTAAGATCACTCTGGTTCTCAAATCCAATAGTCTATGAATTGTTTCATATTCAAAATAAGAATAAAAAATATGAAAAGCACATTGAAGACTGTGAAGTATTCTTTTCACCAAATTTTCAAATAAGTGAATATTGCTGCTATTTTTATAAAGAATAATAAACTCTATTTTCTATAGCAGAGAGTGGGAAATGCAGTTTCCCTCCTTTTCCAGAAAGCAGAAATGAGATTAATGAACAGTCAACCAACTAGATTACACCTTATTTTACCCAAAATAAAGATTACACCTGGGTTTTTTGTATCTGTTTGTTTACAACTTGGTTTCACTCAAAACAAAGATTGTCTTATATGTAAACCTGTGTGGGACAAACTCAGGGTAGCCTGAGCTCTCTGTCCTTACTGCTCGACTTGAGAGTGGTTTCTGTTCTCAATAAAAAACAGTTCTGACAGACAGCTTGGGGAGAAATGAGGTAGAAGATGGCTACCCTCAGCCTGGTTTGGATTATTTCATGTGAGACTCTGATTCAAACTTGTACACCTGGGGTTGGAGATATGGCGAATGGGGGTGATTATTTAACCAACTTTATTCAGGCTAGGTTTGTGACTAGGTTATGACAAAGTCAGTGGAAGTAAAGTGCAAAACTTTCAGGTGGCCACAAAACCACTTGTCTGGGCAGAAGACAGTTAAGCAGGTAAGGTGTTTGATTTGTGTGTATATATATATATATGGTATTTCAAGACCTACCTGATAACTGAGCCATTTGTAAGTCCTTAGCAGAGCAGATATGACCCCCCCCCCAAAAAAAAAACAAAACAAAAGAAAGAAAGGACCAAACAAGCAAAAACCCATCTGTGTGACAATTCATTATTCTCTCTTGGCATGACAGATTATAGAAAGCATGCGATACAGAGTCTAAATCGTATAGCCACCACTTGAAAGTGGCAACCAATAAAAGGTTACATTTTTCAGAGTAAGAAATACATTACAAATTCCAATTCTTTGAGATTTTGAGCTACTACAGTAACTGGCATCAGTTTTCTTTACTAAAATAATATTAAGGTGGAACCATAGAGATCATATAGCAGGTTAGAAATATACATGTAGATGAACCAGGGGTCGGAGTGATGGCACAAGTCGTAAGGCGTCTGTCTTTCATGTGTTAGCCTAGGAAGGACTGCAGTTTGATCCCCCGGCATCCCATATGATCTCCCAAGCAGGAGCCATTTCTGAGTGCATAACCAGGAGTAACACCTGAGAGTCACCGGGTGTGACCCCAAAAAAACCAAAAAACAAAAACAATGATGAACCAGGTTTGATTTCCTGTATTACATATAATCCCACAAACCTACAGAGAGTGATCCCTAACTACAGAGCAGGAGGAAGACATGAATAACACCAGGCATGACTAAAATCAAGTAAATAAATAAATAAATAATATTAAGGAAATTAAAAAAAAATTTTTTTTGTTTTTGGGTCACACCCTGTGGCACTCAGGGTTTACTACTGACTGTGTGCTCAGAAATTGCAGGCTTGGGGAATCATTGGGATGCCAGAATTCGAACCACCGTCTGTCCTGGGATGATTGCATGTAAGGCAATGTTCTACCACTGTGCTATCTCTCCAGCCTCAAATTTAAAAAATATTTGTAGGGGCCCAGGAGATAGCATGGAGGTAAGGCATTTGCCTTTCATGCAAAAGGTCATCGGTTCGAATCCCGGTGCCCCATATGGTCCCTCGTGCCAGCCAGGAGCAATTTCTGAGCATGGAGCCAGGAGTAAACCCTGAGCACTGCTGGGTGTGATCCCCCCCCAAAAAAAACCCAAAAAATATTTGTAGAGGAATTTAAGTTTTATCTATTGAAATAGATTTACCATAGAAGAAATGCTAGACAAAAATTAAAAATTTATTTCCTGATCCTGTTATAATAGCACATGCATGGCTATGTTCTCTTGATATTCTGTTTGCTGGGGGAAGAGCAACCAGGCAGTGCACACTAGTCTATTATAAATGCAAGTAGACAGCCACATATTAAAATATCAGTTACAGCCTTGCTTTCACTGGCATGACTTCTAAAGGACTTCTTCCTTGATGCCGTGATATTTAAAGTTTAAATAGGGGCAAGGGAAGATCTCATTGAGAAGTTAAGATGTAAGGAAAAAACAAAAAACAAAAAAACAGGAGCAAACCCCTGGTTCTAAGTTCAGGAATCACTCCTGTCTGATTTGTTTTCCTGGCCAACTCTGACTACTGACTGAATCAGGGCGTACAGTGTACTAAGGTAGATCAATATTGATTCTGTTGTAGTGGTAGAAGAGGTGAGAAATAGTTTCTCTACTGATATACAACCTTGTAAATTAACAT
>PVKC010013417.1:0-22979 GCA_004027635.1 Crocidura indochinensis | reverse complement strand
ATTCTGCCTCCCATATCCTCCACCCTCTCCCCAGGGTCTTCTAGATTGAGTGACTCCCCTCTGTTTCTGGTTCATTACTTAATGATCTAATATCTGATTGGGCTTGGTGTCTCCATTGCTTCTCCCTCTAATTGGGAGGCAGGATTAGATAGTTCGAGTTTTGTTATTTTGTTAGGGGAAGAATACAGTAATAGAATGGAGTAAAAATTAGGTATGCCTACAATGGCAGGGTCCTTCTAGCAGCTCTCATCCTCGGTTTGAGAGAAAGGGAAAAGAAAAGGTGAATATTTTTAAGCAAAAATTTGAAAATGTTTCCCCTTGGGGCTGGGCGATGATGCTGGAGGTAAGGTGCCTGCCTTGCCTGCTCTAACCTAGGACGGACCGCGGTTCGATCCCCCGGTTTCCCATATGGTCCCCAAAGCCAGGAGCAACTTCTGAGCGCATAGCCAGAAGTAACCCCTGAGCATCACTGGGTGTGGCCCAAAAACCAAAAAAAAAAAGGAAAAGAAAATGTTTCTCCAAATGTGTCTCAAATATAAAGCGATATATTTCCTAAATTCTAGGTGTCTTGTATTTTGAGAATTTAGTGGCACACTAAATTATACCTTACCTAATTAATAACTGGCTATAGTAAATATGTCTATTATAAAGATACTCAAAATTCAAAATTGAATATGATTTTTCTCATACTGAGAACAAAATCATTTTTATAGAAAAATGCATTTTGAACTTAAGCATTCAAAACTACTTTAATTTTTGTTCATTAGTAAGAGAAGCAAAAGAGGGTAAACGCAATACCTTTCTTTAGCATATACAGAGAAAATAGGTTTCTTTTTTGTCTTTTATTTGTTTTGTTTTTGGGTCATACCTGATGATGCTCGGGGGTTCTCTTGGCTCTGCTCTCAGAAATCATTCTTTGCAGGCTCTGATCTCAGAAATCGCCCCTCGCAGACTCAGGGGACCATCTGAAATTCCGTAATTGGAACCATCCTCTGTCCTGGTTTGGCCGCGTGCAAGACAAACGCCCTACCACAGTGTTATCTCTCCAGTCCTGAGAAAATAGATATTGAAGAAAAAAGTATACTGATAGGAATAATAAATATTGCCTACTCACAGTAACAACTATATTCAGATAAATCAGGTTCTATAATTTCTCAAATAAATTTTAGGACAAATAACTTAAAAGCAAATGAATGACAAAACTAAAATCATTTCCCTTTTTATTTTTCTGCAACATAATTATTATTCTATCCATCTCTGTGTTTTATTTCCTAGGCTGCTAGTACCAATGGTATTTTCTAGTTCTGTGCCCAGGAAACTACATATTTCTAACACCACTAGAATCTGGCAAGTCTGTTGCTAAGCACAAGGCCTTTTATAAAAATTAATCTGAAATAGAAATTTAGAGCTTTGCACTCCTCTTATGTTAGAATTTTATTTTTTTTCTTATTCTACTGTTGACAGATTTTTATTAGTTTTGTAGGTACTTTAGTTTGCTTATTTGTGCTAAATAGGGACCATATCTACTGGTAAGTCAACAGAAGAAGTTGAGTTGTAATCAGGCCATATTGCACTGGCCTGTGAATTCAGTTCTACCCCAAACCCCATTTTCTCCAAGGAAGTACAGTTCTGGGGGTGTGGATGTCACCATGGCTATATCAGGAAATTCTCTGGACTAAGCAGTGTGGAATATCAGACAGTCACCAGGAATGTGTCTTCCCATATTACCTGTCTTCCTGTTCCCAACCATAGTTTCATTTCTAATGTGTACTGCCTTAAACAACAATATGTCATGAAAAATCTTTGTATACTATTCAAAGCAATTTCAATAGTATACTTTACGTGTACATAGCATATGACTGTGTAAAAGACAAATATATTTTGAAGAGCAAAATGTTCATAGACACGGGATGAACTTTAAATACAACTTTGTCTCTCATTGTGTTATATTAAGAATCATAGTTTGAGGATAGATATCCACAGGCAATGGAGAACATGCGAACTAGTGTTCATAGAAAGCATCACACTGGTATGCATGCTGTGAAATTGTGTATGCATGTGTGTGGGGAATTGACTAGGGTAGAGAACACTATAATTAGAATGGTTTAGGGAAATCGTTCTGGGTCATGTGATGTTAAAAGCTGGTATGAAATCAGTTCTGCATGAAATCAGTTCAGTAACAGTACTGTAAACCATAGTGCCTACAAACAATTACCTGTAATAGTATCAAGCAGAGGAGTAGGATGGGATATTGGTGAAGGGAGGTGAACATTGATGATGATGTTGGAATACAGTATGTCTAAAACTCAATCTTGAATAACTATAATCATGGTGCCTCAATAAATATATAGTTTAGAAAGTAATAATTCTGGGAGGAACTACAAAAATACAAGCATATTATTCATTACTGCATGGCACTAGAGCTTTTTACCAGAAAGCAGAATCAATGCCAAAGAGGACTGACAAAGTATTTTTAAGATGAGAACTGACAAGATTGTTGCAATAGTCGATAAAAGACTGACCCAAAAAATTATCAATGCTGAGAGGAAAGAATGAATGAAATTGGGACATCCTTAGAAGCAAAATTCAACAAAATTGCATAGTTAATAAAGATTTAAAAATAGCATTATTTATTGAAGTGAAGAATTATTTTGAGATCTCTTATTTAGACAAATAAATAATAAACATATATTTTAATACATGTTAATTTTAAACCATGTAATTTTGCATATTAATGAAGCATGTTAATGTAAAAAACATCCATAAGCTAAATAATATTGTAAATATTACAGAATTCTGTGTAAAATAATTTGTCACATTTTATTTAATTTACTTATTTATTTTGGTTTGGGGGGCCACACCCATTTGATGCTCAGAGATTACTCCTGGCTAAACGTTCAGAAATCACCCCTGGCTTGGGGGAACCATATGAGACGTCAGGGGATCGAACCATGGTCCCTCCTTGGCAAGTGCTTGTAAGGCAGACACCTTACCTCTAGTGCCACCTTGCCGGTCCCTCATTTTAAGTAATATACTTTTATTTGATATTATTTAATTTTGAACTTTAGTACTTCTGAGCTTGATCTTCACAAACAATACTAAGGGTGTCTGGGTACACTTCTGATAATTCTTTTTATGGTCATCATATTTATTAATCAAAAAGAACCAAAAAGTTGGGGTTGGAGCAGTGGTATAAGCAGTAAGGCATCTGTCTTGCCCATGCTAGCCTAGGACAGACAGCAGTTCGATCCCCCTATGTCCCATATGGTCCCTAAAGCCAGGAGCGATTTCTGAGCTCATAGCCAAGAGTAACCCCTGAGTGTCACCAGGTGTGGCCGAGAAACTAAAGAAAACAACAACAAAAAAAAAACCTAAAATACTCATAGGTATTTGAAAATAAATACTATCATAAACAGCATTATATTACTAAATGGCATTTTATTATATAATAAGGATTCAATATCAAATAGTATGTACAAGCTAAAATACTTTCATGCTGAAGAAAAGGCCAACCTGGTTCTGTAAAAAGCAACCTATTTTGATGAGAGTTCAATAAAGTTATATCATGTGACAAAAATCTGTGATATTTTCTATTGATAAGGGTTCAACATATGAGGAAGCTGAAAATCTCATCAAATATAACCCCAAACAAACACATTGAGAAAGGACTCAAGTTGAAAAAATCCATATTGTGAAAATAACTATCCATATTAGAAATAAAACACAAGTTCAGAAATGGATTATGGAAGACTCTATTAAATAAAAGCAACTCAAATTTGAAAGACCTAGAGGTAGAGGATTCCGTGCAATAACACTGTGATAGGGCATTTTTGCCTTGTGACAACCTTGATTAAACCTCCAGTATCCCATATAGTTCCTGGAGCCTGTCAGGAACAACTTTTGAACACAGATCCAGGAATAATCCGTGAGTACCATCATGTATGATGGCTTCAATAAACTAAAACTAAAAAGAATGTCCCAGAGATAATTTTGAATATCACAATAGGTACAAAGGCATAAACTATTCCACAATATTTTCCCATTTGGTGCCAAAAAGCTTAACTGTGATTAATAGTAAATTAGCAATGACAAAAAGTAATCTGCTTCTCATGTAGAAAATTGACCTGTGAATTTGGACCTGCAATTAATCAGAAATTATTTTGCATATGTTTTAAATTGTTGCCATAAGAATAAAACATAATATATGGTTAAATGTTTTAACAGGATAGACTATACTTCAGATAGACTAAGTGAAACAGAACCTGTAGATATAATGATTTTAACACATTAAGTAATGATTTGTTTAAACTTATGTTTGAGGTTAAAGATGTCTTAGTTGCATAGTCAGTGGTCCTCAAACTACGGCCTGTGGGCCACATATTGTATTTGTTCCCCTTTTGTTTCTTCACATCAAAATAAGATGTATGCAATGTGCATAGGAATTGTTCGTAATTTTTGTTTTTACTATAGTCTGGCCCTCCAGTAGTCTGAGGGACAGTGAACTGGGCCCCTGTTAAGAAGTTTGAGGACCCCTGCATAGGTCATGCTTCATCTGGGTAAGGCCCTGTTTTTCAATCACACCACTAAAAATAGTAATAATAAAAAATTATAATACATTGCTTCATATTTAATTCTTATTAAGAAATATTCTTGGTCCTCTGAGAAATTCATATTCAATGTTTTGTTTAAAATTAAAAACTATTTAAAGTAATGAGATTTGGAAAATTATCACTCCCATATGTGCAGTCAGATCATCTCAGTGAATATAGGAAATTCATAACTTTAGAAACTGTATTTTCATGTTAGTAGATATTAGCTCATTTAAATTCTAAATATGAAGATTCTAAAGATTAAAATTTGGGTTGTGTTTGAGTCCCCAAACTTTAAGAAAATAAAAGTTAGTTAATCTTCGAATAAATTTTTCAGGCTTGCTTTCTCATAATTCTGTCACAGGCCAAGTAACATTCATCCTTTTTGATGAGGCTTTTTTTACACATAATTCCAAAAAGATATTTTGCTTGCTTTGTTTTTATGATTTTAAAGAGATACCATGAATTATAATATTTCTTATAATACTAATTATGTATACATACCCAGCAACAAAATGCCCACATTCCTACATCTATGCATAAAGAACATATTTATCTATTACACATACCAGCTAAGCTCAGTACTGTAGACTGTCTCAAATATGTTATATAATTATGTTTCTTTTTCCTTTTTCCTCCTTCTTTTCTTCCTCCTCCCTCCATCCCTTCCATTTCTTCCTTGCTTTCTTCCTTCCCTCCTTCCAACTTCTTTCCTTCCCCTTTTCCTTCCTTCTTTTCTTCTTTCCTTTCATTCTCTCCTTCCTCCTTCCTTCCCTCCCTTTTTCCTTTCTTTCTTCCTTCCTTCCTTCCATTGCTCCTTCCTTCCATTGCTCCTTCCTTTCCTCCTTCCTTCCTTCATACCCGCCTTCCTTCCTACCTGCCTTCCTTCCTACACTCCTTCCTTCCTCCTTCCTTTGCTTCTACCTTCCTTTGCTTCTACCTTCCTTCCCTCTTCCTTCCTTCCCTCCTTTCTTTCCATCCTTCCTTCTTGACTCCCCTCCCTTCTCCCTTCCTTCCCTCCATGCTTCCTTCCCTCTTCCCTTCCTTCCTTCCTGTCTTCCTTCCTTCCCTTCCTCACTCCTTCACTGCAGCCTTCTCTCATTCCTTTCCACCTTCCTTCCTTCCTTCCCTGCTTCCTTCCTTCCCTACTTCCTTCCATCCTTCCATCCTGCCTTTCTTCATTCCTTGTTTTCATCCTTCCTTCTCTACTGCCTTCCCTCCTCCCTTCCTTCCCTCCTTGCTTCCTTCCCTCTGTCCCTCTTTCCTTCCTTCCTCTCTTCCTTCCTGTCTTCCTTCCTTCCCTGCTTCCTTCCTTCCCTACTTCCTTCCATCCTTCCTTCCCTCCTTTCTCCCTTCTTTCCATCCTTTCTTGCTTCTTCTGTCCTTTCTTTGGTATGCAATTTTTATTTAGAAAATATATTTATCTTATTTTTTAATTTTCAGACTATGTTTCAGCCTACTTTTCTATCTCTGACTCATTATTCTTTTCAAAGCATCATGATGATGTTATGATTTATATATTCTTTATCTTTTTTTAATTTTAATTTTCACAGCATTATTTGTGGTACATAACAATCTTCTTTATCTTATGGCAATGTTTTTAACTCATCATGTGTACATTTCATTCCTCCAACTACTTGAAGTCCAATTTGACTTTCTGCATCTGTCTGGAAAATAAAATATAATTCATATTTGCAGAATAAAGTATTTAAAATCTGAGTATAAGTTGCTACTCCTGGGTCCGGGCAGTGGCACTGGAGGTAAGGTGCCTGCGCTAATCTAGGACCGACCAAGGTTCAATCCCCCGGTTCCCCATATGGTCCCCTGTGCCTGCCAGGAGTGACTTCTGAGCGAATAGCCAGGAGTAACCCCTGAGCGTCACCGGGAGTGGCCCAAAAACCAAAAAAAAAAAAAAAAAAAAAAAAAAAAAGAGAGAAGTTGCTACTCCAGATTGCAGAAAAATTTCAAAAGTGCAGCACAACTTAGGCATTTTTAATAAAAAATTTTTGAGTTCTATGACTTACAGTTAGTATTTGAACCCAAGACTCTCTATCTGTGACTATATGTGACTCATAATTTATTGTGGGACACCCTTACCTAACTTCTTCATAAGCAGTGATTTCCATTATATTTTCCAGATGAATCATGCCCCATTTTTACCTTATTTTTTAGAAAATGCATCATATTGTTTACATAGTTGACAATAAAACATTTTTATTCATATAAGTAAAAACAATATTATTTTAAAAAAAATAGAAAGAGGGCCAGAGAGATAGTGCATCGGTAGAGCATTTGCCTTGCGTTTGTCTGACAAAGGACAGATGGACCTCAGTTTGATCCTCGCTATCCCATATGGTTCCCCAAGCAAGGAGCAATTTCTGAGTGAATAGCCAGGAATAAACCCTGAACATCACAGGGTGTGGCCCCCGCAAAAAATAGAAAGAAAAAATAAAAAGGAAAAGAAGAATACAAAACTAAGTGCAGTGGCAAGCTGATTTGTGAAATTATTGTATTTCTAATGAAGTCTTTAATACAATGGCAAAATGTTTAGTAAGTTCTTGTTGTTAGCTTCTTTTTCTGTTAAATTGAGTGTTCTTATAAGGATGAAAACATAGCACAAATGAAGTTTTGCTGGAATTCAAAGAATTATTCCTGATACTCCAGCTTTGTAGGGTATGTTTATTATTATTTTTTGTAGGGTATGTTCTCAGCAGCAGCAGTTATCCTGGAAGAAGAAGGGTGTGAAAGGGATGTAGACATTTGATGAAAAAAAGCCCCAGTAATGGCGATATCTGCCCAAATACTGGCACACCTGAAGGGTTGTCAGATTGGTGTCCCCAAAGAGAATCATAGAGAAGTTGTAAAGCAGGGCATAACCAAAGAGTTGATTCTGAGTGATGAATGCAATAGGCATTGCTTCAGTAGGATGGAGGCTTGGTATGCCCTTTCCTTCCTTTCCTCACAACTTTCTGTTGTATGGCTAGTATATGGATGGCTTGGTTTACATCTCTCTTAAGAAAAAAGTGAGTTTATGGAGCTTCTCAGTGTGAACATGACATATATGCTTGTGGGCACCACGCCCTATTTCAGAAAGATTCTTCGGGATACATTATTATTCTCTTGAATAAGTTTTAAAGAGTTATGGCTTTCTTCTTCTGATATGGAAAGTATTTCTTGATTTCTTATGTTCATATCTTACTCCTTTCCATAAAATAAGTTTTAACATGTGTTCTCCTTTAAAGTATTTAAGTGACATGTTCATCTTGCACATACGTAACCTGATTTACTGAGTTATTGTTACTCATTAAAATTAAATATGACAAAAGAAAAAAGTGGCTGTGCAAGGAATAAAATATTTTGTATAGACAAAATATTAATTTGACAAAATTTTGAATATGAGCAGAAACAGATTCCTAGAGTATTAGAATCAATATCCTGATATTTTTTTCTTCACTGGAATTCTAGTTCACTTGGCAGCTGTGATGCACTCTGTAAAGTTTCTTATTCCACCTGCTATTTATGGCCAAAGCCACTTTAGCTCTGATTTTATAAAGGTGAATTTATTAAATTTAAATTTATTTTTCTGAAATAGGAAGCAAGTGATGCAGTAGGAAGGGATATTATTTCGAAACTCTGAGTAGTAACATAACCCCAAAGAAAGCCAAAGAATAAAGAGGTGGATGAGCAGATTTTCTGGAAGACACCTAATCACACAAACTCATTTTATCCAAAAATGGTCTCTGGAGTCTAATAAAGAACAATTGAAGCCATATTACACCTACTCTATGTTTCTGCTTTCAATTCTAAACATCAATGTGCATCTACAATAATGTTCTGTAATGTCACTACGTGATAATACCCCTCTTATTAGGAAGTGCACCTTGATGATTTTCAGGGGATACTCCTGTCTGTGAGTACAGTAGTCACCCAGTCTTAGTCTATGTATGGTGTACTGCTGCCAACAGTTTCTGCCATGTACAAAACAAACAACATAATCACTGATGTCTGCATTATATCCCCCAACTCAATCTGTGTTCTTCATTGTACTGTATTTTTTTTTCTTTCTGTTTGCTTTGGACCACATATATTGTGTCTGTGAACCATAGCATTGACTGGGATTGAATTTGGGATGGCCACCTGCAAAGTAAGCATGCTCTTTTCTGTATTATCTTTCTGACCTCAACTAGTTTTTAATTGCCTAAACCTCTTCATTTCTGAGAAAGGAATACTGAATTCGTATTGTTATTTCCAAGAATTGTTAGAGGAAAAAATTCACAAATCTTTGTGTCAAAAAGAAGTGTAAAATTAGTTTTTGTTTCAAAGTAAAGAATATACAGCAGGCCAACATTAAAAACATATAAAGGCAACATTAAAAAACATATAAAAACATATTCTATTGGAATCAAAGGTAAAAAGAATTAGCTACTAGAATCCATTATTCCTAGCTTTTACTATCAGCCATTCCCACTGCGTACTCCATCAAAAATCAAACTTTATCATTCAACACCTACAATTAGAGTTTGCAGACTTTTGGAAAGCCTAAATACAGACCCAAAGCACTAAATTTCTAGTTCATTGTCTTTATTCTAAATTCTTCAGCAGTTTACATTTTAAACTGCAGGGTCAGTGTGACAAAAATAATAACAATTATAGTATTTGTTTGCTTTTTTGTTGTTGTAATACTCAGGTGTTACTCTTGTCTGCCCACTCAATAATTACTACTGGTGGTGCTCAATGATCATATGGGATCTTGGGGATCAGACTCAGGACAGCCACATAAAAGGTAAGTAATTATATGCTTTACTATCACACTGCTCCCCATAAATTATTGTAAAATGAAAATAAACTCAGTAGGAGACACCTCATCTCCCCGCACCAATTATTTGTTTTCTTGTTCAACACGATGCTCAAGTAAGGACTAAACTTTTAAATGTTATTAAAGACTGAGTTTCACAATGTCTCTTAAAAGATAATACTATGTTTAGAAGAATTTTCCTTTCTTGCTTTTTCAGCAACAACTTCTGACACAAAGGTGAATTTGTAATATTACTAAATTTGCCAGTAGCTGGGCAATAGATGACCAGTAGTATACTCATCACAGATGAGAACTGATCTGTACTATGGACTTTTAGTCAGTGGTTTCTATTTTAATAGAATGAAAATGTTATTGGTAGTTCCCATATGTTTTTCTGAAATCTCTGAAATGTTGTATCTAAATAACTCATGAGTAGATTTCTTAATATATTATCATGTTATTATAGTTTATTTCTGGTAATTAATTGTCTTAAAATGTAGATTTCAAATCAACCCAAAATCAAAGGAAAAATGATCTTCTATCCAAAGGTCAAAGGTTATGATGGACAGAAAGTAGTATAAGGCTTTACATTTTGAAAAGTATCAGAATTGGGCCCGGGAGATAGCATGGAGGTAAGGCGTTTGCCTTTCATGCAAAAGGTCATCGGTTCGAATCCCGGTGCCCCATATGGTCCCCTGTGCCTTCCAGGAGCAATTTCTGAGCATGGAGCCAGGAGAAACCCCTGAGTACTGCCGGGTGTGACCCAAAAACCAAAAAAAAAAAAAAAAAAAAAAAAGAAAAGTATCAGAATTAATCAGACTTTGCAACAACAAAGATGTATTAATTCAAAGACATGAAAAATTATATAATAAAGGAATGAGAAAATGTTAACATTAAAATATAGTCAATTCAAATACTCAGAGGTATATTATCTTTATAAATGTATGATGAGTTATTGCAGAGAATATTAAAATATAAAGAAAAAATAACTTTAAAACCTCTAGTTATCAAGCACTATCTTTCTGCTCATAGTGAATGTCTTGAATGTAGATACTTAAAATCTAGCATGGCTATCATTGTGTCATGTAATCCTGCCTCAGCTGTCTATAGAAGAATGTTACACACTTCAAGTTACAGCATCACCTCATCTTCTTTTGTCCTACAAATACACTTTTGATACTATACTATCAAATCAGGTTATTTGAGGTATTTTTGTTCCACTATTCCATATTCCAATAAATCAGGTTATTTGAAATATTTTTGTTCCACTATTCCATATTCCAATAAATGTAAAGCAGTAGTCTCCACAGATGAACTCTTCACCACTGTATATTCTGTAAATTTTAGTAGTATTTTGGGGGGAGGTTTCACAATACCATGATCAGAGTGGATGATGTAAAGCAAAAGAGGTTTCTCTTTCTCCTTTGTGACATAGCCTGTGACTCATTGCTCTCCTGAGTGATTGTTGATATTGCTGCTAGAAGTTATGTGTAGAATATCATGTCAAATTCTCCAAAACTCAAATCTATGTTTTACATAAGCAAAAAATGTCAAAAGTTAACTGAAGTTATTCAATAAGATAGGGTAGATTATTGTTGGGTCTGAAATTCTGAATCTCTTACTAGTTGTGTGGCTTAAAGCTAATTACTTCTTTTTTTTCTCTATAAAGTGTGATTCTGCTACAAGAAGTCTGTAATCAGCAAGTAAGAAAACCACATTGTTTGACATACACTGAACATGCTGTTTGTCTTAGATATTTTCAACATGTTCTAATAGAATAGTAATATAAAATTAAGGATAGATCAAAATTCCTCACTAAATCATAATTCTCATTTAACACAGAGTCTCTACACAGTTTTTAGTATTTTACTCGCAATGCTATACACATCTTTAAGCCTACATACCATTTTATACAGACTGTAACTCTTCTACACAGGATTTTTGAACATTTTATATAAAAAGTCTAAGTTGTTGCTGAGAGTTAAGGAAAGATGTGCATAGTTTCTTATTCACTATAGTAAGCAGGTTGGGCATTTCCCCAAGGAGAAAGGCTCTTGTAATGTCTGAATAATAGATAATACCCAAGTACATAGGTTGTATAGTGCTTTTATGGTTATGGAAAAAAACTACTGTGTGGGGGTTTCTATTGTAGCTTTAATCCAATGGTGACCTAAAACAAAGCATTCTTTAAAGCCGTGCATTCTTTTATTAACAAAAACAGCAGAATATTCACCACAGCATCTTTATAAATGCATCATCTGTAATAATTTTATTATTATTATTATTATTATTAATTTTATTTTTATTTATACTAAAATGCAAGGATCTCACTATTTTAAGATGACCTCTTTTTTTGAGGGGGAGGAGGAGGTCACACTTGGTGGTTCTTAGAGTTTACTCCTAGTTCTATGCTCAGAAATCACTCATGGTTGGCTCGGACAACCATATGGAATCCCGGGATTCAAACTACTGTTCATAATGTCCTTCCACTGTGTTATCTCTCTGTCCTCTTAAGATGATTTCTAATGAATCATGTTTCTTATGTTTAAGCTATATTCCATTCTGCTGTTTTTATATATGACATGAGTTTGATACATAAGTTGTATAGTTTAAGAATTTCATTTTAATATAGACATCACACATATGTTCTCTCATAAATTGGCAATGTCCTGTAGATTTGAGATATTCTGAACCAAATGGCAGACATTTCTTAGACATAGACATGAAAAAAGAGGGATACAAAAGAGTGAAAGTGATATTGCCAAAATGATATTTTTATAAGTAATATTTTATATTATATTATAAAATGTGTAACAATATTTCCCAAATAAATATTTTAATTTTAAACACTCTGATAATAGCCTTTTCAAAATGTTATATACATGCATACATATATATTTACTTACATTCTTTACAGCTTTAGGGGTAGTTTCTCTGTCCTAACATTCAAAGAAAGATCTTGATTGAACAATATATGCTGCAAATTTAAAACAAGAGAAAAAAAAAAGAAATATCACTACATGCCAGATGGTTTCCATAAACCCAGCTGGTTATCCATGAGTTTGGAGGCCTTAGGCTAGATTAAGTACCTTAATTTTTTAATTAATTGCTTTAAGAAATTGATTTATAACTGCTGAGAACTGCTGTGCTGCAACCAAAAGTTATTTTCACCAACAACTACAGAAAGTGCACTCTAGAAATCAACATATGGCAAAATATAGGGAAAAGAGAAACATGGGTAAAGAAACTCTACTGAGGAGAGCTGAGTTATAGAATGAGCTCTATAACAAGAAAGAAGAGGCACATCATGAGTTCTCAACATTCAGTTTGATGCTAAAGCATTATCTTGATTCAGTATCTTCCCTTTGGATGTGTAGTAGGGTGCAAAAATTATGACTTTCCTCAGCTGGCAATTTTATGCTTACTAAACTTGAATTTCTTTAAATAATTCTGTTTTTTATTAATTTTTTATTTTTTAATTATGAGAAAAAGATGCAAAGAACGAGGACAAGTTAAAGTTATAGTGGAAGAACAATCATCACCCATAGACAGAATTCTCAATAGTCCATTGCTGATATCTTAACTTTGAACTTTCAGCCAAAGAACATTAAGAAAAATAAAGCAGGACCCATGCACAATTACTTTGTCCCTCAAGTTCCCAGATTGTAGTACATAAATATTTCTTAGCACTACACAAAACAATCTAAAGACATGAGACTTATGTAACTCCTTAAACATTGAAGGAAAAGTACTGTTTTACATTTCCATGCACATGCTTATTAATTTAAGTTAACCTCAAAAATTTAAGTGGGTTGTTTTCTTAAAGATTAGAGGCAAAGAAGCACAGTAAAAATGATGTTAGAGTGGCAATTATTTCTTTTTTTTTAGAGTGGTAATTATTGTTTGCATAGGCCCACCAAAATATGCGGGAAATGGAAAGGAAAAACCTTGGCCTAAATATAAGGAGACCCTACCCCTGAAGTTTTCTGGCATAAGACCAACTCTAGGCTCCAGGCAAACTAGTTTGTCCAATCCAGGTCATTGTCTGTTGCCAATACACTTTTATTTTTCACACAGTCTCTGTTTTTGGTATCATGTTTCTGTGTTAAAGATCCTGGAATCTACATATCCTATATAACAGTCAGTATGGTGCAGGCTGTCCTCTGGTTTCACCTCAACTTAAAGGGCAATGCAGAGAACCCTGTCTTGTAGAGTAGGTTGTTGTTGTCAAGTCTTCTTAGTGTTAAGGGAAGTCTCTTTTGAGCAGGTCTATGTCAGAGCCATGGTAGGGTCTTCCCTGGTAGAGGATTGCTTCCAGATGTTGTTATAAAAAACCATAGATGTTTCGTAGATAGCTTGCCTGGTTCAGGGGTGAATGGAGGATGCCCATACTTCTGAGGCCTGTGCCAGGTCATTATATCAATGTTCAGGGTGTAAGGTTCCATTGCACTACGAGATTTGTGTTTTCCAGCCTCTATTAGATAAGCACTTATTTGTATGTATAGTATTGTCCCATTTTAATGTGTCTATGCAAGCAAGGAACAATGTTACGTGGTATTTTTAATGTACATATGCATAGTACTCTATGATGTCATATTTTAGGATGTTACTGTAAATGGTTGCCATGTTTTAAACATGGATGATAAAAAGAGGAGGTGTTTTTCATTGTCCTCATTGTTCATAGTCCTGTTCATTTTCATCTCTCTAGAAAAAGATAATTATATAGCAATTAATTTGATCCCCCAGAGTTGTTCATCTGCTTGTGAAACTAAAGTGTGAGGACTCTGTAGGCAGTCATTCAGTTATTGGTCATTTTTTAATTAATGAACATTATTCACAAACCTATGAATGTGGTTTATGGCCTCACTATTTTTAAAAATATGATAAGTTTCTCCTATAAGAATTCCATTCCTACCCACCATATCCATTTTGGGGGTTCTGTAAATAAACAGAGTAGGAGAAGGATCCAGGTAGTAGACAATGTTCTAAAGGATATAACTGCATAAGACAGGGGTCTAAGGGATAGAAATGATGCAAATAAGAACATAATTTCTGTTCTACTATTTTTAAATAAATAAGTCCTGCTGCTTCTTACCTTTCTATGTTTTCCATGACTCATTTCTCAAATTCAGTTCTTAGCCTTTAATATCATTTAAAAATTTGATAAACATATAGAAAAAGGAAAGGAGAATGTAATTTTAAATAGCTACTTATATAAGCTCTCAGTGAAGCTTCTCTCACATTATAGAGAAATTATTCTGGAGGAGAAAGTTAAAGCAGAAATAAAAAAAGAAATGAAAAAATTAGAAATTTCTTTCATGAGAAAAAACATCTGCACTGATGGATAAAACGTTTAGCAGGGCAGTGCAATCAAGACTCATCAACTGGGGCCAGAGAGATAGCATGGAGGTAAGGTTTTTGCCTTGCATGCAGAAGGTTGGTGGTTCGAATTCCGACATCCTATATGGTCCCCTGAGCCTGCCAGGAGCGATTTCTGAGCATAGAGCCAGAAGTAACCCCTGAGCATGCCAGGTGTGACCCCCCCCAAACAACAAAAAAAATGACTCACCAACTAAGAGGTGCCCATTATACAACTTTGAAGTGCTATAGTCATAGGAGTGAAAATAAACCAATCTGAAAAACTTTGGATTCCACATTCCCAAGAGTTTCAGAGGTCAGTAGATTTTATAAACTGCTCTGGGGGTTCCTCTCTAAGGATCACCAATTTTCCTGAGGATTAGATGTTACAAGGGGAGCAATGAAACAAGGAGGGTTAAAGTCAGACATGGCTCAGCAGACTGGTGCAAAATAATGAAGTTTTGCACCTACCTTCTGAATCTCTTGTTAATGTAACCTTCCTGCTTTATTATCAATTGAACTGTATGTAATATTTTTGAAGTGTAGAGTTTCCATAATACAGCAGATTATAATTACATGTGATTGGCTGGCACTGTAAGTAACAAACACATCGACTCACTAAGATTCTAATCACATTTGACAACAACCTAAAAGGTTTTCTGCTTAACACAGTCACCTTTAGGCATTTTTCTTTAACAATTTTGAAACTTTGACATCTTCAACAACTAAACACTACTGTTAGAATTTGATATTGAAACTTGGTAAAAACTTGGCAAAAATCTTTTACATGGAAAAAACTTCTCATTTGAGAAAAGACTTCAAAACAAATCAAATACAAAATCCAGAATCTCTGAGAATATATATATTTCCTGATTAATAATACAAATCGTTTTGGTTTTGAATAGATAATCCACTTGTCACTCTTCTGGAATTAGTAAGTGATAACTTTAATAAGATAATCAGATAATTTTCAAGAAACTGATAATTGAAAGCTAAAAAATGTTAATACTCAAATATCTGATAATTTTTATTTCTGAGTATATAAAGTTTAATTTTAATTCATTTCATCATTAAAATTTGTCCCATCTCTTGTTGGGGAAATATGTCTTTCCATATTATACATTTTATACTTGTTTAAAAATGATTCATTCATTTATTCAATTTCCTTTTTTATTGGTAAGCACTAACATTTACTTTGTGTGAAAAGCTATCAATATGTAATCAGTTGTACATCCAGTTAAGAAAAGAAGTTGTCAGGCTCCAGGTCTATTCCAATAGAAACCTCAAGGATGAAAGTAAAGAATCAGCAGAAGAGAAAACAACAGGTGATCTTCCTCATATTTGATTTACATAAAAGCAGCAACATCCTGTAAAAACAGACCCTGAGAAGCTATACTGAACCTTCCAAACTGGGTATAGATTTTGAGACCCTAATTCAAAGGGATGGCTGAGATTTAAGGATAGGGTTAAAGTGAAATTTAACGACAAACAGATATATTTAAACAGTTATAAGTAAGTCTGGCTTTCAAATATAAAAAGAGTATGGGCATTTTGTCTAACACAAATATTTGCCATTAAATAAGTCCGATGTGTGTATTCATTTATATGATTTTGAAATACTATGCAACAAATTATCTAAGTGAGTTAATATAAGAGATAATCTGCTCTCTCTAAATTTACAAGTAGTGGTCCTCAAAGTAGGGTTCGTGAGCCACATATTGTATTTGTTTCCTTTTTGTATCTTCACTTCAAATAAAATATATGCAGTGTGCATAGAAATTTGTTCATAATATTTGTTTTTACTATGGTCCAGCCTCCAACAGTCTAGGGACAGTGAACTGGCCCCTTGCTTAAAAAGTTTGAGGACCGCTGATTAGAGAATTGTACTTTTATAACTGCAAATATTGGTGATGGGGGGTGTTCTATTATAATTGAAACCCAACTACAAACATGCTTGTAATCATGGTGCTTAAATAAAAATTTATATTTAAAAAAAGAATTCTCCATACTACAAACAAATAAATATTTAATGACTTTTAAAAAAAATAATTTGTAAGACATATATTCATTTAAACTTATTAAACAGTTTTAGGGCTAGAGAGTTAGTATATCTGTAGGGCACTTCCCTTGCACAACACAAATAGTGTTAGAATAATTGGCACCCACTATTTGCATGCTTACTAGGTGTGATCTTTAGAAAGGAGTCAGGAATAAGCCCTGAGGACAGTTGGGTGTGGTGCCAAAATAGTTTGACACAACAATGACAAAACGTTAGAGCAGGCAATCATAGTACTTCATTGAGTTAGTATAAATTTCCTCTCTTTGCCATTGAAAGTGCGGCTAAAATCATGTCTGAAGAAATTACTGTATGTGTCCAGTGAATGGAACTAAAGCAACACCACACAAATGAGAAGAGGCAGTGTGCATAATAAATCTTCCTTTCTGACCAAAGCAAAACAGAGGGGAAAATGCAACAAGCATAGAGAGCAACGCCTAAATAACCGCATACAAAAATGAGGTTACTTAATGAGAATCATGTTTTTAAAAATGGAATATTTATTTATAGATAATTGTGCTTTATGTGTTAGTTTTCCATGACTGCTTTGACCAAATACAACAGACAAGATGGTTTTAATAACAGTAAAATCTTCTCATCTTTCTAGAAATTGAAGATCCTACAACAATGATTCAATGTCTCTATACTGAGGCCTTTCTCTATGTGGTCAGAGGGGCCCTATAAAATGTACCCTCCATAATCTCCCCACTAACTCCCCATGCTCTAATTCTCTCTTCTTATAAGGCCATCACACATATTGGATTAGTGCAGAACCTACAGGTCTCTCTCACATTTTTTTTAATTTTTAACATAACTTCCTCTTTCTGTGTTCTCTTCAAATAAAGTGTCAATCCTAGGTACCCAGGATTAATTCAAATTCTCATAGGACTTATTCCAGCATATGACAGTTCATAATATATTTTTGTCAAAACCCAAATTACTTACTAGTGTTAGTAACTGTTCATTTTAATTAATTTGCAGTTTTCTCTAAAAAATATTACCTGGAATTGAGTGGTTTATATTTTTTAAAAAAACTGATTCCATTTATAAATGAGATACAAAGTTTTCATCATTGACAAGATGTAGAAACAACCCAGGTGCCAAGAACAAATTAACAAATTAAGGAAAATGTAGAATATATATTTGTGCATATATTTTAAAAATATATATAATAGATTACTACTCAACTATAACAAAAGATGGGATTGTGCAATATGATACATGGAAGGAACTGTAGTACAGCATAGGATGCTGAGTGAAATAACTCAGAGAGAGATAAACATACAGATTGGTTACTTCCATATGTGAAATAGAAAGGCACAAAGTCAAAAATTAACTCCTGGAACCTGATAGTACTCCCTCAAAGCCAGTCTATAGAACTGGATTGACTAAATTAAGGAGAATGAGTGTGAGAGGACTTGGAAATATTGGGAAGAACTCTGACTCTGGTAGTGGTGTGGTGTGATGCTGGAAAATGGGATGCTTACAATTCTATATTTGCTATTTTACATAACTATGCTTAAGTTAAAACTGAAAGACAACATTTTTGAGAAGACATGGGACTAAAATCTATGGTAATGATCCCTGAATTTGGACCATGCTCAAGAAGGCATGTGCTTACCTCAGTTAGGCCATATTTTCAACAGCCTTGTCTCAGCATAGACAAAACAAGTTTTTTCAAATTATGACATTTTCAGCACATAAACTCTTTAAGTTCCATATATATCGGGGGGGATTCTAAACTGGTATATCTGCTACTTTAATTTAAAAGATCACTGACTTCATTTTTTCCAACGAGAGACATTTAATAAGCAAATATATTAATATATTATCACTGTAATGAAGTATAGACAAAGTATTTTATTGAGTTAAAACTAGCACATTAAATAACTTCACTGAATCACATTGAATAAAAGACTACATAAAAAACTGACACATATTTTATTTAACAATCATGGTCTAACCTTTAAATTTTATTTTTTATACAGTGCACCATACAAAGTTTTAATGATTGGGTTTCCGACACGCAATGTTTCAACACTGAACTTTTCATCAGTGTCCATTTTCCTCCAGTAATATTCTCTTCACCCCATTTTATTAAAAAAAATGCACTGTACTTTCTAGGACGGTTGCTGGTAGAGTTTTTATATAAAACTTTACCATCTTTCATTAGCAGCTCCTCCTCCTGCTTAAGTCCTTCTCTCCACAATAGGCATTTCCAATTCCACCAACCTTCTGTCCTGTATCTCTCAAGAGGTTTCTTTCCTACCCAAGACCAGTTCTCATGCACTTTGTTCACTGTCTTTGGATCTTCTTTATTCCACCAGTATCTTTCTTTATATCCCACATATGAAAGAGCTCATTCTCTGTCTTTCTTCCTCTGACTCACTTCACTCAGCAGCAGAGAGTAATAGAACTTTTAAGTTATTTTAACATTACTTATTGTTATAATTATAAATTGCTCGATAGTCAATGCATTTTAATGTGCTACTGTAAGTGCTTATTTCTTCCAAGGCAATTTAAAAGAATTAAGATTTTGGTCACAATATTACTCATTTTAAAAATGCTAATTTTGTCTCAACTTTATGCTCAACATCATTATCAATCTCTTTTGTGTCCATATATTTATGAAAGTAGATTTTTTAGTTTGGCTTTATTTATTTATACTTAAAATTCATTAAAGCCAAGATTTTATATTAACTTCTTTTATCTTTTATATTGCTGAATTGCATTGACAAACTCTCACTTTACATGTACCCTAAATTATATGTCATATCAGAAATGAGTGGCCGTTAATGATTGGCCATTATTTTTTTGAAGCCCTTCTATTTTTTTATTATTCTGCAGTGAATATTTTATACTTTGGCTAGACTAATGATCAGGCATAACTGCTGACAACATTTTTCTTCATATAAATATTAATGGTAAGTAAATACATCATTTATACATGAATTCTCAAGTCATAACTATTAATTTTAGACATTCAACTCATTCTGATGTTCAGGGTCTGGAAGACTATAATAAGCTACAAATTTCAATCAATAAAAAACCCAATTTTTTCATTGAAATATTTTTAAACTTTTTTGAAGTAAAAATAGGGGTGGGGAGGAGGGAGATGGGGGCATTGGTGGTGGGAATGTTGCACTGGTAAAGGGGGTGAACTTTTTATGTCTGAAGCCCAACCACAAATATGTTTGTAATCAGGATGCTTAAATAAAGATATTATTCAAAAAAATAAAAATAAGAAGACAAAAAAAAAAGAATAGAATTCTGAGGAGGGGAAGGAGGGTGAGAAAGAAAGGGAGAAAAATGATCAAGAGAGAGCCTGGGTTTCTCCAAGTGAATATATAGCCCCAGTGTGCATTCAGTATTAACATATGAAAAGATGAACATTCATATCTCAAGTTTGGAAATGTAAGGTGACATGTCTTTTTGGGTATCATAAGCAGGAGTAGACAACACACAGAGATGCCTTTTTAAAAATCTTATGTCTAGTTCTTTCTACAATAAGAATAAATTAAGGGGGCCAGGCCGTGGCGCTGTAGGTAAGGTGCCTGCGCTAACCTACGTCTCACCGCGGTTCGATCCCCGGTTCCCCATATGGCCCCCCGTGCCTGCCAGCAGCGACTTCTGAGCGAATAGCAAGGAGTAACCCCTGAGCATCACCGGGTGTGGCCCAAAAAACCAAAAAAAAAAAAAAAAAAAAAAGAGAGAGAGAGAAGGAAGAATAAATTAAGGGGCCCGGGAGATAGCATGGAGGTAAGGCATTTGCCTTTCATGCAAAAGGTGATCAGTTAGAATCCCGGTGTCCCATATGGTCCCGTGTGCCTGCCAGGAGCAATTTCTGAGCATGATGCCAGGAGTAACCCCTGAGCACTGTCGGGTGTGACCCAAAAACCAAAAAAAAATAAATAAATTAAAATTTGTAAGTATAAATCCAAATATAATAGGATGACTACATGAAGAAAGTTGACAGGTATTTTCTTATTTACTTCTCCATAGTTCATTTCCATTTGACATCATTCCATTACCCATAGATTTGTCCTAACTATGACACCATAAAGTTGAACAGAACATGTTTTTTTATATGAGATGATCAGAGTCATGTGAGGACTAGCACTGCTGCAAGTTGAATATATGTTTTTATTGCCTCATTATGGGAGATAACAATGTCTTATATATTTTTAGGAATGGAGATTAGTTGAAAGGTCTTATGTCAGTCTTTGTTGGGATTACTTTCTGAACATATTAGAACAAGTTAAAAGTACTTAGTTCCTTGGCAAATTCAATTTGGTGTTTTTGTTTTTGTTATGGTTCTGTTGACATTACTTTTCTTGAACATTTCTCTGAATAACTGACTCATTCCTCAAAAAGTATTTTTTAATTATTACTGTTTTACTATAGAAAGAATTTTCATTCAATGTAATAAAGGTGAAAGCTATCATTCCCCAAAGCATTTAAACACATCAAGCTAGAATAAAATATTTTTGAATAACAGTTAAAATATGGCTCTATAATATCTCTCCCACCTTTGTGCATAGTGAAAATGCTTTTTTGTTGATGCCCACAGGCAAATTAATCACAACAAGTTGTCAAGATATTAAATTCGGGGTAAAATAGGTATTTGCAAGTCATTATAGTGAATATGCAAATAGTGATAATTCACATAACAAATGATTGCAGAGGCAGTGATTTAGCTGGATAATGATACTCCAAAAGGATACAGGACCAGAGTATGTACATTTTTTCTTTAAGAAAAGTTATATATTTTAATGGTTTAGGGAATTAATTAGTACAAAAGTATAAGAAATTTCTAAAAATTTTTCTAGGTCAAGGATAACCATAGAAAAAGAAAAATGCATAAATTATGGATTATGATTGATGAAGAGGAAAGTAATAAAGTAAAAAAAAGAGTCAATAAAATTGGATATATTAAAGCTATAAACAAATAAAACCAAATATATCAATAATATTTGGAAATGGTCACTCTGAACAAGTACTGGGTGCTGAATGATCTAAAGTAATATGCACAATATCTTTTTAGTAACAGTATTACAAAGTATGACAAACCATGGTGCCTTAAAGATAAAAGGGGGAAAGAAGATAGAGGAAAAACAAGACAGACTGATAGACAGATGACAGACAGAAGATAAAAGTATGTGTCATAGAGATAGGAGGGAAAGTAGGAAAATTGGTGATGCAAATTAACACCAGTAAAGGAAGGGTATTGGAACATTGTATGACTGAAAACTAACCATTAACAACCTTTTAAATCTTTATATCATGAGGATTAAAAAAAACTCAAAAAATAATAAAGCAACATTCTTAAATGATAAAAAGTATTTGGGATTTTTAATTAAAATAGTTGATAATATTATAATTATAGACAGATTAAATACATTGAACTCTAACTGTTCTGGGCATTATCAAAATAGAACTACCAGAAGACTGCAAGATACAAGCAGGCAAAATGATTAAGTATCTAGCATAGGAAAAAAATATTAAATGTATGTACCATGATGTTTGTATTTGCTTCCTTTATATTCTATTTTGGATGAAATGAATAGCCTAGATCCATCAATCTACAGATAGAAAAAAAGTTAAAATAATCCATAAAAATGTTTATTGTCTAATCAGAAAACTGCAAGAGAGAAGTTACTGGCCAGGAAAAACAAGCAAACAAACAAAAAATCTTTTATTTTAAGAGCCTTTATTGAAGTGTAATTTATATGATTCATTTTTAAGGCTACTGAGAAATTATTTTTAAGAAATATTCCAACTAGAGCAACTATAAACATAAATCAGTTTCAGTTTTCACACCAGTCCAATAAAATCTCTAATATCCATTTGTATGTAGTTCACTATTTTCAACTCTAAACCTCCCAAACAAATGTTCTCTACATCTTGTCTTTAGAAATTTACTCTTTGGGCACCCCAGAAGAGCACTGAGGACTGAGGGGACCTCTTCCTGCTTCTGTCTGTCCTGATTTCTTGGACCTCTCCCTTGAGAACAGAGCCCTGGGAAGCAAACCCAGAAACCATTGCACTCTGAAGCCGCCAGCGAGCCAATGAGTGAGTAAGATCTTGCCGGGTGCAGAGCTTCCCAATTAGAGGGCTGAAAGCTACTCCTATGGGAAACTCCGCCCTGCTGCGCTCTGATTTCTTGGCGCCCCAGAAGAGC
>PVKC010013416.1:0-22962 GCA_004027635.1 Crocidura indochinensis | reverse complement strand
TTCTTTTTTTTTTTTTTTGCTTAATCTTTATCCCACTCTATGGCTTTTCTTTCTCTCAAACAAAACCACATAACTCAATTTATCTAGCTTAGCCTCTCAAATAGAGGGAGAAACAAGGGAGAGCACCAGGACCAAACAGATGTATGATCACCAATAGTAAGCTAGTCAAAGAGAGGACCACCTACTCTAGCAGCCTGGAGTGGAGAATATGGGATGCAGAAAGGGAATGAGGATGATGGGAGGGCAAACCTGGTGGTGGGTATGCCCCTGATTCAATGTTAATATGTACCTAAAATACTAATGTGAAAGATATGTAAGCCACTATGATCAAAATAAAAAAATATTAAAAAATGAGCAAATAAATAAAAATGCATATGAATCTATAGAGAAAGTGAATGGAAACAGCCAAAACAACATTCCAGCTCCGAAAGATTTTCCACCTTCAAGCAAAGAAGATAGCCCCTGGAAGGAGAAAGGAACTCAACAGAAGCAACTAATGAACAGAACATTTCTCAGAGAAAGGAAGTGATGGATATAACTTGACCTTTCCTTAAAACTGTTCCAATTCAAAATCTATATGTGACACTAAATCTTGACCAAGACTCGGTAAATTTAGGATCATTGCAGCAAACATACATCTGCAGGCATACTTTTGCAAAAGTGCTAGGGAAGTAAATTGTGGCTATTCCAAGGCACCACCATAGCATGGCAAGCAAATAATCATCTGCTCAAAGCAGAAACAAAGCCCTCCTTCTTCCCATCCCCATTCCATCTCATTGCATCTGACAGAGCTCATACATACATTTACTTAAATGAAAAGTTTCCCAAAGACTAATTATAAAATGGTTCTATTGTTTCCACAGCACAGTTGAAACCAACAAAAACTTAAACAGCACAGTCTTCAGGAGTAATTGGCAAATGTGGACTACCGATGGCCACTATGATCTGCACAAAACCCCACCCTTGTCCCTAGAAATCGCAACAACACAGTGCTTATTATTATATCATGTATTTTTTAGAATGCTCTATATACAATCTATTCCAGGTAGCTTTTCCCCAGTAAAGTTAAGTTTACCCTCACCAAACAAGATTGGACCAGAAAATGGAAAACATTCCCTAACATTAACCATTTCTTCTTTCTATGTCTCTCTTTTTGATCTTATGTCCCTCAACTGGGTCTGCTTTTAACTGTAACCCATGGATTACATGAGTATACCAAACTAATAGCTGACTAATGTTGTTCTGTAATAGATATGATATCAATTTCATGGTATAGTCTTCCCAGACAGTGCTCATGGTAATGGTAATTCACTTGATTATTTAGACTTGAAAACCAAGAGCATTCTAAAAACGCTCCACATATAATTTAAGATATAAAGCCTCTATTCAATCTAGTTTACCCTTACTTGGGTAAACTATCATCTGCCTAAAAGAAAAAAATAAGGGGGGGGGGGCTTTTACAACAGATTTTCCAGATTTATCATTCTTTTTTTTTTCCTCTTGTCTCTTCTTCTCATCAAATGTTCTGTCCCATATCACCTGGGACATTTTTTCAAATGTAATCCACGAATTTATCCTCTGGTCAATGTAGGCACATGAGTGTCTGTATAAACCATACCATTGACAGTCTAATCTCCATCCATAATAGAAACAATGTCTGCGTAGTATAGTGTTGTTCCCTCTATCATAGATAACCCTTCCCCCCTTAATTTTTTTATTTGCTTAACACCTTACAAACCCTTTTTGAGCCTGACATATTATTTCTCCACATTTAACCTTTTTTTTACTTAGTCTTTAACTCCTCACGAAGCAGAACATGCTCCCTAGCACAGCAAGATGCCAACCAGCTCCCAAAATGAAAAGAGATTCTCACCATAAGAAGAAACCAACAGCCTGCTGCTACTGATTTGCTCATGGTGACCCCTCTGCCCTCACTTCCCTTTACTGTGGACTTTCACTTGCCATCAAATTTGGTTCCTGAGAAATCCCCCACTTGAGGATACTTCCTGATATGAGACTGTTGGGAGCCATCTTCCCTAGACTCCACAAAACCAAATCACAGGTTGAAGCTGTGCCCTGGATCTTACCCTTCCAGGCCTACTTCAAATAATTTAAAGAGGACATAAATTCCCTTTGAATATTTTTACACACACCTCTTTAATAAGCATAACCATTATCAAATATCTTCTCATGTAGCAGCAATTTCCACTATCCTCGTGTTCCATTCAATACAGTATACTAGTAGACAAATCTCAGAGTACAGGTAAACAAAAGGCTCTGGGGACTGTAGGTTTTGACACCTCACCCCCCCCACACACACACACACATGAACCACTAATTCCCTATGGCATTGTCCCCTTTTGCATAAGCACATCAAAATGGGAAAAGTTAACAGAAAACAAAGTCTTATCTATTAGAGATGGGAACACAAAAATTTTTATACTGCAGTGGGACCTTTCACTCTAAACATTTGTTATAATGACTTGGCTTATACTCCAATTGATTGGACGTAGACCTACCATCTATGGAAACAAACATGGCTTCCCACACCAGCATCAGGATCATGACTTCTACCAAAGAAGGTCCCACTACTGTCTGGGCACTGACTAACTCCAAAAACAATTCTATCACCCTGACAACTGGGCAACAGCAGCAGTCTGCTTTAGGGCAGGATTCTCTACAATACTAATTGATGATGAGACAGAACCAGAAGACACTACACACCACCCGGTCCTCAACACAGGACCTGTACAGAAACCAGGATCTATAACTACAGAAACCTGAAAGCAACAACTATGAGATTGAAGAGCTGATCACCGAGAATGACTAGAGGGTTGGACAACTGAGTATGCCTGGAGCCTTGAGTTGGTCTTATGCCAAAGTACTTCGGAGGTAGGATCGCTCTGCTTTTTAGAACAAAGGTCTTTCTTTCAATGTATTCCATATTTTTCTGTGCCTACACTAACAATTGCAACACACACCTTTTTATAGTGTATTTCCCATCTCTAAAGAATAAAAAAGGGGGTGGAGCATACTAAACCTTTGACTATTATATTAACAAGTTTATTGGTCATACAAAAATTTCACAAATATAACTGTTAATTAACTCTCTCCCTTTCTTTTTTCCATTTCTTTTTCAATTCTCTATCCTCTTTCTATTTCTTGATATCTTTGCTTTGTGTAATCCTGAAACAAATGTATTATGATCAGTCATGTCAACTATGTGATACATTTTCTTTAAATAAATTTTAAAAAAACACCAGTTTGAATCAAACTGAGATATCTGAATCCAGATTCAGCAGTCTGTCAGTTATGGGTGGAGTTTGGGGGGAAATAAAGTCCCAGTTTGCATTGAGCTGAGGTGTGTAAAACTAAAAAGAACAGCTATAGGTAGTGGCCACAGTTTGGATTTAAAGGCATCAGTTTGAAATGAACTCTGGTATATGAACATGTCTATGGAAGCCTGTCAGTTGTGTGCAGTGTGGGGGGAAAGGCCCCAGTTTAAACAGAGCTAAGGTGGGAGAGACCAGCAAGAGAGCAATAATTTCGGTTCACTCAGGAGCTGTGCATGTGATATATGTAGCAAGGAGTTGCACCTCTACACATAATAACAATACTATACAGAAAAGTTCACAATAGGAAAACTACATAGAACCTTACCACTCTTTGTGACAGAAAAATGCTAGCTTTTGGTGCCTGACTAACACCAACCCTGTACATAACATCTTTGATCAGGAATTTAGTGAGGAAATGCTAAGGATGTTCAAAGAACATAAAGAGTATATGAGAGTAGAAATGAGAAAACTTCAAACAGAAATATCAGGGCTGAAAAACATGGCAGATGAAATGAAAACCTTGCTGGAAAGCCTCAAGAGCAGAGTAACAGCCAAGAATCAGTTATATAGATATGAGCTGCATTTAACAGAAGAGACTGAAAATAACATGCACCTCTATAGAAAAGAAGAGGCTGAAAAAAATCCTCAAAGAAAGCAAAAAGACGACAACAGAACTCTGGCATTGACTCGAGAAATATTGAGGTTATTGAGAATTATTGAGATCTCAGAGATTCATAAAGAAAATTTCAGAAAGGAAAACTCAGAAAGAAATTATTGAGGTCCCAGAGGCTCAGAAAAAAATCCACTTAATAATCAACAGTCAAGATGGGTCAGAGAGATAGCACAGCTATAGGGCATTTGTGTTGCATGTGATCAAACCAGTATAACCCTGGGTTCAATTTCCAGCATCCCATATGGTTCCCAAAGCCTGCCAGGAGCAATTTTTGAGTGCAAAGCTAGGAGTAACCCCTAATTTTCTGCTGGGTATGGCCCAAAAACAAAGGATCAACAGTCAAGAGCATTCTTACTAAGAAATTCCCAAAACTAAAGAGTACATACAGCCATATCCTGGAAAACAAAATATTTACATCTGAAAGAGATCCAAAGAAAATCAACCCAAACCACTTACTAGTCACAATGATGAAAACCACAGATATATATAGAATACAAGAAAGACCAAGATCAAAGATAGAAATTACATTCAATTAAGCATCCTTGAGATTTACAACAGATTTATCACAAGCAACTCTCAAGGCCCAAAGATAGTGATGAGATATAGTGACAAATCTCAGTGAAATAAATGCTCCACAAAGGATACTTTACTCAGCCAGACTTTCATTCAGACTTCATTCAGAAATTTTACAGACTCAAAACCAACCTCGAAAGAAGAGTTGAAGGGATCAACTTTAAGGCAAGGCAGACCTAATCAACACACCTAACTCCTACATAAAGATGATACTTAATCCCATGGCAGTAATCTCCTCAACATCAATAAGCTAAATGTACTAGTAAAGACACAAAGTAGTAAAATGTATCAAAATATTGAAACCAACAGTTTTCTATCTGCAAGAAACACATATGGATAGTCAGAGCAAAAATAAACTGAAAATTTAGAGAACAATTTGTCAAGAAAAAAAAATGCCCTAAAAAAAGGCTGGGTTGTTTTTGCTTATACTCAATATTCATACAACTGTTTGGTCCTGGTATCATTCATTTTTTCTCTCAATTTATGAGGTAGAACAAGATGATTCAAGTTATGTGGTTCTGTGTGAAAAAAAAGAAAAAAAACCAACCAAACAAAAAATGATCATACTTAACCACCAAACCCAAAATCAACGACAACAGAATCGATACCCAATCTACAACGAGCTATACACAAATGGGACCAGTTATGCTAGCTGTCCAAGGGGCAAAGGAGGGGATGCTGGGAATATAGGTGGAGGGAGGACAACACTGGTGGTGGGAATATCCTGATTCAATGTCACTATGAACCTTATATATTACTATGGAAGATTCACGTTGGTCACAATAACAATTATTAAAAAAAAAAAAAAGCTTGGTGATGAAGTCATGACTTTTTCCTATACATGGATAGACATGGAAACTATTGTGCTGAGCGAAATAAGTTACAGCAAGGGTGGTGAACACGCGACTTTTGAGCCACATGCAGTTCCCAGCCAAAATGAATGTGGCTATTTGCCTCTTACCATGATTTTGTATACTGTGGCTCTTTGCCAAGTTTGGATTTTGTTCTTCTGCTTCTAAGGAGGGACCTCTGATGAGAGCTCTCCTAGCACGTAATCCCGCCTCCAGGCTGCGTCATCCCGTCTCCCATCCCTTCGAAACAACTGCACGGGCCTGTGAGCAAGGGGACCCGTGTGTCACATGTTGTGTCACATCTTGTCTTTAGTTCTTAATGTGGAGGACTCAGCACACCCTCACCATCACTGCAGAATTTTTACCCTCACTCAAAATGGCAAAATGCAATATGTGTTTAATATATTATTGTTAAAATTATATGCTTTTGTGTGAGTGTTTGTCTCTTTTGGCAGGTCACTGCGTGGCATGGCTCTCTGACTCTCACAGTTTAAAACTTTGGCTCTTTGTGTTGAACTTGTTTGCTACCCTTGAGTCAGAAGGGGAGAGATAATACAGAATACACAGAATAGTCTAACTTATCTTGGTTTTAAGAAAAATAAAAGACATTATTGTAATAATGCCCAAAGATGAGGGCTAGAAGAATCAGCTCACAATATGAAGCTCACCACAAAGAGTAGTGAATACAGACAGAGAAATAACTACATTAACAACTATCATGACAATGTTAATGAGTGAGAGAAATACAATGTCTGTCTGGGGAGGAGGGAGAAGAGAGGCCATTGGGGGTGGGAATGTTGCACTGGTGAAGGTATTCCTTTTATGATTGAAACCTAACTACAAACATGTTTGTAATTACAGTGTTTAAATAAAGGTATTATTTTTTTAAGAAGGCTGGATTGGGGCTGGAGCAGTGACACAAGTGGTAGAGCATTTGCTACCTAGCTAAACTAGGATGGACCATGATTCGATCCCCAGGTGTCCCATATAGTCCTATAAGCCAGGAGCAATTTCTGAGCACGTAGTCAGGAGTAACCCCTGAGCATCACCACAGGTGACCCCTGAGATTTTTTTTGGTGTGGCCCATAAACAAAACAAAAGTTTGGGGTACCATACAATTATCATACAACACAGATTTTAAGCTTAAAAAGATTATAAGAGATTCATGGGAGGAGCTCACAGGAGACTCCATCTCGGTGCATCGGTTCCTACAGCTATGGTGAAAGAGGGAACCAGAGAACAGATGGGAGAAATATGACTGTGCCTAGGCATGCAAGAGAAGGAGCAGGCAGGTGATGCCATCACTGTGCCACAGCCACTGTAGGGCTGTACATACATACCCTGCTCATAACCTTGTTGCCTTACAAACCCCACTGACACTTAAGACTATACCAGGTGGTCTGAGGCAGAGAAGGCACAAAGTTTTTCTCCCTTTGAAAATATATAGACCCAAAACCTAACTACACTCGAACATCTCTACCATACTTGAATAAATGTGTATATGCTAATAAATGAACCCTAAAATAGATTTACTTCCAACCACCTACTACAAAATCAAACAGACCACTTTAAGAAAAACCTGAAATTTCATCACTGCAACCCACCCTATACAAAAAAAACGGTAAACTTAGGAAAGACACCAGCAGCTGGGAATGTAGAGAGAAATCCTAAATCCTAATACATTACCAAGTCCAAAAATGTACGAATTTCATAGATGAGGACTTAAAAATCAGCATTTAATGTCCTAGCAATGGAATTCAAATAAATATTAACTAAAGAAATTAAGAAATCCATAGATGAACAATTTATCCAAAATAAAGAAGAACTCTGTCAGAAAATGAGAGTGTACATACAAAGGAAATTAAAATTAAGGTAACTACCCATTAGGTACTGAGAGCAACCTCCTGCTGCAAATAACCACCACCCAGCTTCCAAAGTGAAAGGACATCCTCTCAGTTCCATATCTCATGCTTCTACAAGAAACTACAACCAATATTCCTGCTGACTCATCCTATGTGGCCAATCTTCTCTTTATTTTTATTTATTTCTTCTATTTATAAATGTGTGTATATACTTTTTTTAAAACTACATCTGTTTTAGTTCTGCTTGGTACGAAAACCTAGAAGAAAAAGTCTTGCCTGAGAAAAAGCTCAGGTCAAAATCAGGGCACAGATATGTATATGTAGCCTGTCATTATTACCCCAAAATGTACTGGCAATATACTATGGCATTATTTCCTTTTGCATTTGCACTCTAAAAAGGGGGAAATCATATGCACACAAACAAGATCTTATCTACTAGAGATAAAAACCATACATTTTATAATACAGGGGCACCTCCCACCCTGAACATGTGTCATGTGGACCCAATGTGATAGAACTCCATGTGATCAGACAGTAACTGCCCAACCCCGAACCCCAGGTCCCAAATATAGAACTGACACAGGTCTCTGTAACAGCACCAGGAACCAAACTGCCCCTTGGGAAATTCCTACCACTATGGCACCAACTTGCACCAATTTTGATATGACATCCTGACAATAAGTAAATGGCAATAACTTGATCTAAGAGCTAATTGCCCTATCTCATCCCCTAAAGGTAAGATAAAATCAGAATACATGCCACCCTTTGCTTTGTGCAAAAACCAAGATCACTAACTACAAAAAACTGACTTTGACAACCATGACTGGACAGAACTTATCCTGGGACCAATAACAAAGATCTTAGCCTAGGCTTAGGCTTAGGATTTGTACAAAAACCAAGATCTCTAATTCCAGAGGTTTGACTTTGACAACTGCAACTGACCAGAACTTCTGGAACCGTAATGAAAGACTCCATTCTAGGCTTTGTCCTAGAATCTGAGCAAAAACCAAAACCACTAATTACTGAAGACTGATTACAATAATAGTGATGGAAGAGAACCTAGAACCTTAAAGAAAGACTCCATTCTAGCCTTCGTTCTATGACCTGTGCAAATACCAAGATCTCTAACTACAGAGGACTGACTGATTTTATCATCCACAACTGAGAGAAAAGCTTCCTGGCACCATTAAAAGACCTTGGGGTGTGAAAATGACTGTGTATGGAGCCTGAAGTTGCTCCCATGACAGTAGGCTTCAAGTGAGAAGAAACCCTATATCTCTTAGGCCAAGGGAAACCCCTTTCTAATTTCCCCTATGCCTATGCAAAAAAGCACAGGCCCTTGCCATACTAGTCCTCCTTTCTTCACTTTTTTATTGTTTTTCTTTTTCTTCTTTTTTTTTTGTCCCCCAATTCACAATACAGACCAGGCAAGGGGCTGGGTTGAGGTGTATATGGGGTGCATTTACTGTACCTCCTCTTTCTTTTTTTTTTTTTTAAAACAGCAAATTTTTTTTATTATTAATGGTATTTCTTTATTTTTTGTATATTGTTGACAATAATATTTTAGGTACATATTAATGTACCTCCTCTTTCTATACAGTCAGTATAAAGAGCACAGCCTGTGGTAAGAATTGGGAGGCCTTATCTTTTCTTTTCTTTTTTGATTTTTTTTAACTTTTTATTTAACACCCCCTTCACCAGCGCAACTTTCCCACCACCAATGTCCCAAAACTCCCTCCCTTCCAACACACCCCTACCTGTACTCCAGACAGGCTTTCCAGTTCCCTCATTCATGAATATCATTAGGTTAGTTCTCTGTGTAGTTATTTCTATAACTGCACTCACCACTCATTGTGGTGAGTTTCATGAAGTGAGCTGGAAGTTCCAGCCCTCCTCCCATTATCTCCGAGGATTGGTGCAAAAATGACTCTCATTTTTCTCAGAACCCATAGATGAGTGAGACAATTCTACGTGTCTCTCTCTCCCCCTCTGACTTATTTCACTCAGCATGGTAGATTCCATGTACATCCATGTATATGAAAATTTCATGCCTTCATCTCTACCGACAGCTGCATAATATTCCATTGTGTATATGTACCACAGTTTCTTTAGCCACTCGTCTATTGAAGGGCATCTTGGTTGTTTCCAGAGCCTGGCTATTGTGAATAGTGCTGCAATAAATATAGGTGTGAGGAAGGAGTTTTTGTATTGTATTCTTGTGTTCTTAGGATATATCCCTAGGAGTGGAATAGCTGGGTTGAATGGGAGCTCAATTTCCAGATTTTGGAGGAATCTCCATATTGCTTTCCATAGAGGTTGGACTAGACGGCATTCCCACCAGCAGTGGTTAAGAGTTCCTTTCTCTCCATATTCCTGCCAGCAATGATTATTCTCATTCTTTGTGATGTGTGCCAATCTCTGTGGTGTGAGGTGGTATCTCATCGTTGTTTTGATTTGCATCTCCCTGATGATTAATGATGAGGAGCATTTTTTCATGTGCCTTTTGACCATTTGTATTTCTTTTTTATCATAGTGTCTGTTCATTTCTTTTCTCCATTTTTTGATGGGATTAGATGCTTTTTTCTTGTAAAGTTCTGTCAGTGCCCTGTATATTTTGGATATTAGTCCCTTATCTGATGGGTGTTAAGTGAATAGTTTCTCCCACTCGGTGGGTGACTCTTGTATCCTGGGCACTATTTCTTTTGAGGTGCAGAAACTTCTCAGTCTAATGTATTCCCATCTGTTGATCTCTGCTTCCACTTGTTTGGAAAGAGTAGCTTCCTCCTTGAAGATGCTCTTCGTCTCGATGTGATGGATTGTTTTACCGACGTGTTGTTCTATATACCTTATGGTATCAGGTCTGATATCAAGGTCTTTAATCCATTTGGAGTTTACCTTCGTATATGATGTTAACTGGGGGTCTTTGTTCGCTTTTTTGCAAGTGGCTAACCAGTTCTGCCAGCACCACTTGTTGAAGAGCCTTTCCCTATTCCACTTAGGATTTCTTGCTCCTTGTCAAAAATTAGGTTCTTGTATGTCTGGGGGACAATGTCTGAGAATTCAAGCCTATTCCACTGATCTGAAGGTCTGTCTTTATTCCAATATCATGCTGTTTTGATAACTATTGCTTTGCAGTACAGTTTAAAGTTTTTCTTCTTTTTATTTTTATTTTTTCTTTCTTTTCTCTTTTCTATTTGTTTTTTTTCTTTTTTATTATTTTTATTTTTTACTTTCTTTTGTTTTCATGGTTATTATATGGTGGCAGTTGTTTTTAGTAGCTGGGTGCTTTTTTATAATTGCTTGGGGGTTTTTGTTTGTTTTTCTGGTTTTTGTTTGTTTTTTTTTGGTTTTTGTTTTGTTTTTCTTTTTTCCCTCTTTCTTCTTTTAAATTGATATTTATAATCTCTAGATGGAATCTTGCCAACAGAACCACATAACTTTTTCTGACCTGTGAATTAAGGGGGAAAATTGGAGGTATGAACATTGAGTAGAAACATTCCAATTGTATGAGCATTAAGTAGAAATACAAAACAAATGATCAGACTCAAACAACAGAATTGATACCCATTCTACAATAAACTATACACAGAGGGAGAAGTTACACTAGTAGTCTAGGGGGCAAATGAGGGAAATATGGGATACATGCTGGGAACAGAGGTGGAGGGAGGACAACACTGATTGTGAGAATGGCCCTGATCATTGTCATTATGTACCTTAAATATTACTGTGAATGATTTGTAATTCACTTTATTCATAATGAAAATTATTTTTGAAAATGATAAATAAAACCAAGAGTTGGATCTTTAAAAAAATAAATGAGATTAATAAACCACTAGCAAGACTTGCATAATAAGAGAGAAACATAATAAACAGAATAATAAATGAATAAAGAGGGTATAACAAAAAGATACTACGCAAATTCAAGGACTTATCAGAGATTTCCTTAAGAATTTTTATGCTACAAAAAAAAAGAGAACTTAGAAAAACTGGACAAATTTGTGGACTCCTATAGCCTCCCAATGTTGAAGCAAGATTATGTGAAATACATAAATGTGCCTATCACTATGGATAAAACTGTAATGCTAATCAAAAGGATCCTAAAAATCAAAGCTCAGCCACAGATATATTCACTACTGAATATTTTAAAACCTTTAAAGACTGCCAATCCTTTACAGACTCTCCCAGGAAATTGAAGAAATGAAACACTCCAAAACAGTTTCTAAGACACTAACATCACTCTGATACCAAAAGTAGACAGAGATATCACAAAAAATAGAATTACTGACAAGATCCTTGATAAGCATAGATGTAAAGATTCTTAACAAAATACTAGCAAATAGAATTCAACAATTTTTCAAGAAAGTCATACAACATGATCAAGTAGAATTCATTCCAGAGGTGAACAATTTAACAAATGCAAGTCAGAAACATAATACACCATGTCAATAGAATAAAAAAAATTATATAACAATATATGTAGAGAAAGCATTTGATAGGATCAACACCTATTCATGATTTTTAAAAAAAACTCTCAAAAAGATAAAGATTAAAGGAACTTTTCTCATTGTAGTCAAAGCCATTTACCACAAGCCAATAACAAATGTTATGTTCAATGGGGGAAACGAAAAGCCACCCTTCTATATATCTGGCACAAGAAAAAGTAACCCAATCTCACTACCTCTATTCAATATAATATTTACAGTACCTGTAGAATAACAGCCCTTGGATTGAGCTGGATGGCGGTGGATGGTGATGGATGGTAATGGAGGGATGAGTGGCCTTTCTTCTCCAGCCCAGGTCATATGTCTGCAACGCCCTCCAGCCAGCAGGTCTGCAAGTTCAGGATGGATGCAGGGAGAAGATCCACAGCAGTCAGGTTCCAGGAGATATCAGCTTTATTCATGCCCTGGCCAAATTGTGTGTGGCCTATCATAACCTTTCATTCTGGATTCCTATTCAGACCTTCATTGTACCTTGTCCCTCAGCCATCTCTCCTCCTCCTCTGGCTTCTCTCTCCATCCATCCTTCAAATCCTCTCAGGCCTCTCAATCCCCTCATGCCCTTCAGGCACAACCTTTTGTTACCCACCAAAAACCCTTCCCAGAAATGGATAGGCCTTATTAGTAGGTGAGGTTACAGAAGAATGTAACAAATAACAAGTACCTACGATAACAATTAGGCAAGAAAAAGGTACATAGAAAAGGAAGAAGTCATCCTCTGACAGTTTGTGGATAAAATACTATATTTAGAAAATTCTAAAGAATCTATGAAAAAGTTTCTAGAAACAACAGATTTGTATATTAAATTAGCCAGTTACAAAATTAAAATGCAAAATATGTCTTTTATATAATGAAAAAGATATTTTTCATAAGCCCACTCACAATTGTGCCTCAGTATTATGTACCTTGGAATCAACTTAACTAAAGAAGTTAAAGATCTATACAATGAAAACTATAAACACTGCTTCAAGAATTAAGGCAGAAATAGAAATATATCTTCTGCTCATGGATTGGTAGCAATAACATCATTAAAACGATAATATTTTACAAAGTATTTTACAGATTTAATACAATAATACAAGAATACCCATGATATTTTTCAAAGAAGTAGATAAAACACTCCTGAAATTTATATGGAAAAAATGAATCTCTACAAATAGCTAAGGCAGACATTGGAGAAAATAAAAGGGAAGAATCACTTTCTCCAAATTTAAAGTATGCTAAAAGCAGTAGTCATTACATCAGCAAGACCCTCACATCAGTGGTAGACTTGAATATTCTGAGACTGATCCTAAAGTATATGAACACTTCATTTCTGATAAAAGACCATAATTACAAAGTGGAGCAAGTAATGTTCCTTCAGCATGTGACATTGGAAAACTGGTCAGTTACACACAAAAATATAAGTAAACTCAGACCTTCTTAATAACATGTCAATGGATTAAAGACTGTGATATCATACCTGAAACCAAACGATTGATAGATGAAATCATAGGCAGAACTCTCCATGATGGTATCTTCAAATGTGGAACACCATTAGTCAAGTCAGTTGAATCACTGATACACAAATGGGACTTCATCAAACTAAGAGGCTTCTGCACCTCAAACAAAATGATGACTAGGATAGGAACACTGCCCACAAAATGGGAGATCATACTGATAAGAGGTTAATATCTAAGATAGATAGATATTATATATACATATACAGCACTGGTAGAGCTTAACAAGAGAAAACATTTAACCCTATTCAAAAGTGGGAAGAAGAGATGAACAGAAACATACCCAAAAAAGAAATACATCTTTGTATTTTTCATGTGCCATTTGGTAGTTTGTAATGATGTTACACATCATTAGACATCAAAGAGATGCAAATCAAAACAACAACTAGATATCATCTCATACCATAAAGACTGTCTGTCACATTTAACAAAGAACAAAAAAAAAAAAACAGAATTGGTGCAGATATGGGGAGAAAGGGAATGCCTACTGCTCTGGCTTTTTGGTTAAACAGTTGTACTCCCATAAGACTCAACAATACAGCTCCTAAAATATGGCCTTTGGGCCAAAACACACACACACACACACATACACACACAATAGAGAACATTCTTCTGCACTACTATGTTCATTGCAGCACACCCAGTAGAAAGTTTGCCACAAATTGCAGGGGAGCACTGTTTGAACAGAATGGGACCTCCATAATAGTGATAATTAAAAATTATCACTCTAGAAAAGAACTGAGTGATGAAAGGAGGCAAAATGATATGCATAATACCCTTTGGTAGCAAAATTGCAAACCAAGGTATCTAAAAGGCAAAAGGAAGAAAAAGAGAGAGAGAGAAAAAATAAAAAATATCAGCCATAGAGGCAGACAAGGGGAAATCAGGGGTAGAGCATGGGAGGGAAACTGGGGCTTTGGTGGCAAGAAATGTACACTGGTGCATAGTTGATGTTGGACACTGTTGACTTTGTGTATCCCACAAAGATTCAATTAAGTAATTTTTAAATTAAAAAAGTAAGCACATCAGTTATTTAATTATGTCCCACATTAATTGTCTTCATTACATCTACAAAGTGCTATTCACATTAATGGAACAGTGGCTCATAATCAGGGATTGGAAATTACCTAATTTGGAGGAAATGTTCAATCCAAAACAGTTCCCTAAATGAATTTTCCGGCACATGAACTTTAAAACATCTAAGAACATGGATGATGAATCTCATTAACAGCTATGAAAGGCAGGGTCTCAGTCTAGTTACATATAACCCAAAACAACAGAGAATCTATCTACTTGGTTTAATTGCACAGTGGAAGAAATGCATGGGTGAAACACAGGGAAAACTACAGAAAAAAAATAGCACTTTTCATAGCAAACAGTCTAGTTCCTATGAGGAGTTACAGACCATTTCTCTTGAAGCAAGTTCACAAAAATCCACAGAAAAAAGAAAAGTTTCTTTTTTGTTGTTTTTCTTGGGCCCAAATCAACATAGCTCATTGCCTACTTTTGGTTTTGTGTTCAAAGATCACCTCTAGTGGTGCTTAGGAAAAATTTTGTGGTGCTTGAGACTTAACATGTGTAAGACAAATAAATACCTTATCCCCTACTGACACACAGACCTTGTATTTTTACCGTAAGATTGAAACTAAGTGTAAGGTCCTTTACATTATGATGCAAGTTGTCTATACAAAGAAAGTTCATCTTTAGTTTCATCTGCTGCATAGATTGATCAAGATCCACCTTTTTCATTTTTATGACATTTTCAAAGAATGAATGTTGCTGTAGCATCTGAAGTCAAATTACTTAATTCAAATCCTGACTCTGATTAATAATGTACACATGATTCAGTAAGTTGGGTATATTAAAAGCAACTACTTGGCATAATTAAATAACATATGGAAAGTTCTCATCATATAATCAGTAATTAATATGTGAGTTAATCCTTCTATGATATCACCAATGTGGTTGTTGCTAACACTTATTTTAAAATGGAACATGACATTTTGTAGTTCTAGTTCTTAACACCATGAATCCATATGACCATGTAATTCTAAACTTAATAAACTTATGTGCCAAAACTTTCCTCTGATATTAATGAATCAAGTCAAAACAACCTTGAGGCTATTAAATATGTTTTGGAGAAGACTTCTTGATAAGCCAAAGCATTAATATTTCTCCTTAGAGACAATAGAAGAATGAGTCTTGGAATATATATTTATTTCATTCTCAACAGCCTACATAAAATTACTTTTTATTGAAATGTTTTATTAAATTCCACATAAAATGTAATATGATTCACTCACATTTATAAAACTGAATAGCGATCTTGCAATATTTGTAAAACAGAGGTGCTCAGTAGTTCTCATTTCTCCCCAAATGGAATAGAATCCAATCTGTACTTTGTGAGGATAAATAGACACTAGGTTGAAAGAGAAAATTACCAGTTTTGATCAAGAAAGGTGAAGTGGCAGGGTTTTAGGTTTGTTTGCTTCTCTACAATCACCTGGGTGAAACATATAGGATGAAACCAAATAGCCCCTCAGTACAGATTTCATGTCTACTGCTGTGGTTGTTATTACTGTGTTGACTCATTGCATCATCAATCATAAAATCAGAACTGACACATAGAAAAAGGGCCAAGGTCGCTTAGAAGGCTTGTGTCTAATGTTTTTCATATTGCCTCCTACATCACACTACCATCGCCCCTGATATCAAAAACATGAAGAACTTAAATCATGGCCTTTTCTAAGAGGCACCACCTAAGTTGCTTTCTCTGCACATTTCAATGATCCACTTTCAGAAGGAGGCAAGATGAAAGCTTGTATTACACTACTATAGATGCTTATTTCCCTTCTTAATGTTTACTCAAAACAATATTTCCCACCCATATTGAAATAAGGCTCCCCACAAGATTACCATAGACACACTTGAGCTTCTAGAATCTTTGGTGCTTGTCAAGTTCTTTTCTGTCTCTGTGTTCTTTGAGGTTTAAAACAGAATACTGTGTATCTTTACTAGTCCCTTTCTTGGATCTAAGTAGAGAGAGGGCAGAGGTGTGAGGCCATTCTTCATGAGTCTGTGTGACTACACTATCTACCATTCTATCGCTATATATCTCTATATAGCCCTATCCCCTCCTTCAAACCATGAACATTAAGGAGACCTCTGTTTGCCATTATTAAGAAAAAATATGAACACTTAATAGATTATCTATTTTACTAAAATCATTTTAAAACAATTTTATGCTTGTTGCATATTGGGTCATTTTGTTAAGGTCTTAGCATCATAGGGAACAGCAAGACACCTAAAATGCAAAAAATTGTCTCTGGATGCTCCACAAAAGTGAAAAGGGCAAAGAGAAAGAGCTGCAGCTCAGAGGAAAGGTAGAGGCTGAAAGAAAGGTAGTTTAAAAAAGAAGAAAAAGTAAGGAAGTCTAAGAGGGAAGGCAGGAGCTTTTGATGAGAAAAGAGATCAGCAATGTCCAGGAAGAGAACAGAACACTGACCCTGCACCTTATATTAGCAAGTGGAGCTGGAGCTCAATTGGCTTGTCACATACAGAAAGGCACCGTCGGCCATATCATAGAATCAGGGAAGGGGCACCCTCATAAATTAGCCTGCAATCAACCCTAAAGCAAAAGTAGACCTTTTTTCAAAATGACCATTAGATTTTTTTTTCCTTTTGGGCCACACTCGGTGACGCTCAGGAGTTACTCCTGGCTATGCACTCAGAAATCGCCCCTGGCTCGGGGGACTACATGGTACGCAGTGATTGAAGAGAGGTTCATTCTGGATCTGCTGTATGCAAGGCAAACATTCTACTGCTGTGTTATCGCTCCAGCTCCTTGATTAAATTTTTATTATAGAACTTTCCTCGAGGGAGAAGAATAAATCAGAGAAGCACAAGAACAGAGATAGAAAGAACCAACATAGACCTGAAGAGCCTGGGTTGAGGAAAATACAGGACAAGGCACTTTGTTGACTTCTGGAGTGATTTAGAATAGTTCTTGGAGAACCGTTCAATGTAGAGCTAGAATTGTGGTAAGCATTAGCAGTTCAAAGATTACTTGATAATATTTAAGTAGGAGATTACCACAACCACATCATTATTTCCTGTCCTAAGAGGCTTCTGGGTCTGGTGTATAAGAAGGGAGGAGAAATGGGTTAAAATTCCAGAGTTCCATTCTCAATGCTTTCCACATGGTGCACATATAAATATTGTTCACTGTGTGCAGCTGCTGCTGCTCCTTCCAGCACAGCACCTGGCTCTGTTTGTCACCAACCCAGCCCCACTCCACAAAAAGCTTCAACTCTCAGTCACCTTCTAGTTTTCTTATTTTTTCAGGCCCATAACTTTCAAGAGTCACCTTCAGAAGGTTTGAGGTCTGTGCTCTCTAGCTTTGTCAACTTTTACCCATCCATTTCAGCCCTTATCCTAAGCTACTTTAGAAAGTTCTACCACCAGCCCCAAACAGTAAGTTCAGATATTGAGGCCCACAATTAGTGTGCTGACAGATGTTCCTGGACTTTGTTAAAGGCTGCCAGTTGCAGCAGAATGGGATCTAATAATCAAGGCCACTTCTCTATCAACAGTTGCTTTTCCTGTTGATGTGGCACACAGGTCACATAGAAGTGTGTCAAGTCAAGCTCATGAGCTGATTATAAGGACACCACAAAAGAGCACGTGGCAAAAGAAAGTGAGAGGCATCCACAGAGGGTGTATTCAACAGCCTGGCACAAGATTTGAACCATAGACACTATAGACATTTTAATGATGGGATGAAGTTTTCAGTGACCAGATATTCTAGAACATCTGCTATGTCAGTTGTTGACAGTTGCTGACAATTAAAATGATATAATGAAAATCAACAAATTTTTTGAACCGAACCTCTCTTGCTCCCATCACCTTGTGCACCTCTGTGACAAAAGTACAATTCCACCCTTCTCATCTTGCAGGTATAGGATGCCAGCCCACATCATAACTGAGTCCTGCATTTTTGCTAAACCTTAGATTAGATTTGAAGCTTGAAGAGGTAAATAGCAGGAAATGGACATGTGTGGGCCCAAGGTAGATAACCATCCTCCTCTCAGGCATAAAGTCAGAAAAAAATTTCAGCTCTGTAATCCAACTGTGAATCTTGAAGAACATATGAGTTTTTTTCTCATTTTTTTCCTTTTTTTTCCAAACAATTTTCCTATTATATGCAGAGCACAAATATCTGCTCAAATTGTCAAGAGGAAGGAATTTAATGTGTGCAATATCTTTAATGTCATTATAGAGGAGCAAGTCAGCAAAGAGTTGTCATTAACTTTGTAAGTGACCATCTTGATATCCTTATAAGAGAAGCAGAAGGATGGTGAACTTTATGCAATCTTTCCTCATTTATCTCTGAAAATACCAAAAGTTTTTATCCTATTGGACTTCCAAAAGTTTCTTTAGTCAGAGCCTTATTGTTGACATTGGTGGTGGTGTTGGGGTTGAAATATTGTATGACCAAAGCCCAACTATGAATAACTTTGTAAATCACAATGGTTTAAATAAAAATAATCTTAGAACACACATATTAACCCACAGATGCAGAATCTGGACAGAGATGAGAATGTAGTAATGTATCTTTTTTAAAAGCTTACTTGTATCTTCTTGATAAATTGGGGAGTTCCAACATGTCCATGTACAAGTCCCCTTGTACAACCACTCAAGGTGGTTAGCATCCAAATAACCTAGACAAGGACAATCCTTCTATTTAGATATTTAAAATCTGGGTATAGGAAGATTTGAGCAATAAACAATGTGTGTAATTCCTCATAATGTCGTGCAAAACCATAAAAGGCTCCAATAATGCTATTTTTAAAAGGCTTTAAATAACATTTTCAATGCAAACCAACCCACTCATACATACTTAAATCATTTTATAGGACAGTCTGAACCACACACGTTGAGAGTCCTGCTGACTCACAAAATAAACATTACACCCACTTTCACACAGGTAACTAGCAACATGAGGTTAAAGCAATGAATTCCACAAAGTTGCAAACAATATGTTGTAATATGGTTCTGCCCTTACTCTGTCCCTTTGGGACAGCAACTGATATCATTTCAAATAGAATCCCTGTGCTCTACTGTGTTCATTCCATGCACTTCCCCCAAAAAGAGTTGTTCAGAGCTTCTCCCTCCTAGTGAACCTAGATCCAGCTGATCTCTTTTCCTTGATAAGTTAATGCTACCTACATCACAGTAGTGACCTCAAATCCACGTTATGAACAACGGTTCAGCCAATGCTTTGAGCTTGATAGCTCACTTGCTACCTCTTAATTAAAATTCCAAATTAGTGTTTTTGTTTTCAGAAGAAAGATGGAGTCCATCAAGGTCACTTGGTGCAAGCTGCTGGGAATTATGCCTCGCTGCACATCTACATGCCAGCAGCTCCAGGGAAGGCTGCATACTGCAGCAAGAAGGATATTCTAACAACTTTCAGAACATTTCCCAGCTATAAATAGTTTTTGTGGCATGATATATTCTAGAAAGAAAAACTGAAACAAAAGTAGGTTATTGACTGGCAGATGCCTGCCTTCTAGTGTGCTCTGAAGCACCCAGAATTGGGCTCTTTCCATCTGTATTTATCATCCACATTAATGTACTGCTGAACAATGCTTTTTAGAAAAGCCACATAAATCAGAAAAGGAAAGATTACTAAAATTTATGATGCAATCACTGTGAAAAACCCCTGGGCATACTCATCATGATAAGTACTTTGTTAAGCCCCCTGTTCATCCCTACCTTATGTTTCTTGTTAACATAAGGAGTCCATTACCAAGTACTGCCACTTCCCAGAGAATAAGCCATCTGCATTTAGAAATTGTACAACAATCTGGGCCTGATCCAACCTGACAAATATATTCTTAGAATTGAATAGAGAAAAACCTTCAAAATGGGCTCCCTGAATTTGCAAATGGAAGTAAAGGAATGCCTTCATAAAATAGAGCAAGTTGATCCCTATGAAAGGAATTTGTGTGTTTGTTTATTTTTTAAATAATATTTTTATTTAAACACCTTGGTTACAAACATGATTGTGGTATGAAAGAAATTTGGAAGCATCACATCAAGCAATATCACAGGAGCACTGTACTCCCTGAGGCAAAGAATGGACAAATAATTACATCGTCTGATTCTGACTTCTAATGGGCCAGTGAGGGGTCCCATAGCAGGCATACATGGATGCCACTAAGAGTAAATTTAATATTAACTAATTAGATTAACTAATTGGATTAATATAATGTTAACTAATTAGCTAATTAGACTTTCAGGAAAATATCAGCCTCTCTAAGGTATAGGGGTAAGGGGTTCATAGAATAGCAAAAGGTAGGTATAACCTACCATGGAGAGTTATTGGTAGTTTGGTGGTATATGTGATATGGTCAAATACATTTGAAGAAGTATTAGACTTATTCTTTAAGAACATATAAGGTGTTGCAATTCAGTGTTACTTCATTAATAATTAACTTTAAAGGGAAGGTATATATTGGGTGTTGCTATACTAATTATGTGTGTTTTCCCAAAGGTTAAAAGGGACTAACAGAAATTGGAAGATTTGTTAAATATTGTATTTGAGTGGTTTTGCTTTCAGTTGCACCCAACCGTGCTGACTCGCAAAATAAACATTACACCCATTTCCACACAGGTAACTAGCAACATGAAACTACACTTGACTCTGTGCTTAAAGATCACTCCTTGTAGTACTCAAATGACTGACTATATGACTGACAGTTCATACAGGAGTTCATACAGTATAATACAGTTATTTTCTGTTATATTTATTTAATAAATATGAATTGAGTATATACTATGCACTAAGGGTTTTGTATCAGTCCTTAAATTTTTGTCTTCCATCTTTACAAAAATGAGCTGAAATAGTCTTATTTTAATTAAATAAAACCAGTATACTGATGGATCTTTTATAGAGATCATTTTCATGATAATATAAACATTATTCAAGTTATATAATTTTCATAACTAAACCTGGTAGTTTAATAACTAAATAATAAATGAATCAAGGTGTAAGTTCAGTTGAAACTAATTAAGGGTCTTTCATATTTTGAATGATACAGAAACTCAAAACAAGTTATTTGGCTTAAAATCATTTATTGCCACATTAAAGAATTTTGATGTATTCAACTTTGCTCAAAATAAGATGTACCTGTTGGATGAAATAATTCTACAAAATAAAGAAAAAATCTGTGCTAGCTGCATATATAACTGTAGCCTGATGTATTAAATCTAATCATGAATAAAGAGCTCCTTACCTCCAAAAACAATTTAACTACTGTACAAAAACAGGGATAATAAAGATCAAATTCAAAATATTAATCCAGCTCTGCAAATGTTAAATAGATCCCAAGAAAATCACATAGCCATTGTAAATTTTGGTATCTTCATCTGTTTAAAAGAAAGGCCCCTAGTGATCCCTATTACCAAAGTGTTTGTGACTCATATATAGAAACACATTTGAAGTACCTGGCAATAAAAAGATTGTGGAATACAAGAACTACCTTCCTCCCTGGAGAATAGCCTCCTCCCCACATCTGCTCTCCACCTTCAAATCACACTAAGTAAAAAATGAACATCACAACAAGATATCACAGTGTGCCCGATTCCTCTCATTCCAAGGACTTTTAGATTCTCTCCAACCATGGCCCCAAATCCATATCTGTTGTCCTGAAATATTTTCCAAATATTACAATAAAGTTGAGACTCCTTACATCTCTATGGACATATAGTCAATAAAAATAAATACATGAAGCTAGATAAGAGGGAGTTTTAGGAACTGTAACAATATAGGAACACACATGACACTAATTCTAGACTACTGACCTGCCAGATCAGGGCTGTGGTTTTTCAAGAGAAGTAACAAATCAAATTATTTTATAAAGAATTTATTTAACAACATCTTCAGTTTTTTTTTAATTGTTAATGTTAACCACATCCCAGTCAAATAAACTGAATTGAAAGCCAAATGTGTACTGTGCATAGTGAACTCACCTTATTTTACTGAAATCACAATTCCTACAGCTCATTTTAAGTTTAATTCAAAGTCTTTCCATAACTTCAAAGTTAAGATTTCAAAACTCGGGACTGGCAAGGTGGTGCTAGAGGTAAGGTGTATGCCTTGCAAGCACTAGCCAAGGAAGGACCATAGTTCAATTCCCCGGGGTCCCATATGATCCCCCCCCCCCAAGCCAGGGGCAATTTCTGAGCACTTAGCCAGGAGTAACCCCTGAGCATCAAAAGGGTGTGGCCGAAAAAAACAAAACAACAAATAAAAAGATTTCAAAGCTCACCACAATATTTTTAGATAAGCTTTTTTACTGGTTTTTCCAATTCAAATACTACTAATTTTATTTTCCTAAGTACCCAGGTTTGAAACCTTTGCATAAACATTAACTTTTTCTTCTCATTTCTCTCAACAAACAAGTTATGCTACAGTTGTTTTTTTTTGTTTTTGTTTTTGGTTTTTGGTTTTTGGGTCACACCCGGCAGTACTCAGGGGTTACTCCTGGCTCCATGCTCAGAAATTGCTCCTCCTGGCAGGCACGGGGGACCATATGGGGCACCGGGATTTGAACCGATGACCTTTTGCATGAAAGGCAAACGCCTTACCTCCATGCAATCTCCC
>PVKC010013415.1:0-22994 GCA_004027635.1 Crocidura indochinensis | reverse complement strand
TGTTTTTTTTTTTTTTTTGGTTTTTTGGGTCACACCCGGCAGTGCTCAGGGGTTACTCCTGACTCCATGCTCAGAAATTGCCCCTGGCAGGCATGAGGAACCATATGGGGCACCGGGATTCAAACTGATGACCTTTTGCATGAAAGGCAAATGCCTTACCTCAGTGCTATCTCCCGGGCCCCAAGGATTTCACGGAAAGAGTGAATGAAAGCAACATATTTGTGTCCAAAGGCAGAGGAGGAAAGTGAAGGAAATGATTTCCCAGCTGCTGATCAAAAAAAGTATTTGGGAAGGAGAAAAAAAAAGGAAGACACTCTCAAGTGTTCAGCAAGAAGAGATGCCAGTGGAAGACCAGTCTTTACCCACAGAACTGTCTCTCTAATACTTGAAGAAAAGTAAACCCTACTAAATTATAACCAGCTTTATAATATTGAGAATTGTTTGGAAAGAAATTAAAAGTAGGCCAGGGAGTAGCTCAGTAGTAGAACAGTTGCCTTGCATGGATAATGTTGCATTCCACCTTATCTTTGCTTTGAACTCTTAATTTCCGTGGGCTCACATTTCCTGCATTTTTCATTTTCTCTTTTCCCCATATGACAGGAATACTTGGGACTTGGGGTTCTGACCATATCTGGCCTTTTGCCCACATGCCATGTTCAAGAGTAGTGAGATGCTACTGGACATGATTTTAGTGACTACAATAATCCTGTATCGAGCTGGATTTGCTCGGGTGTCACCTGATTGATACTTGTTCTTTGAATTCTCACAATCTAGAAGACCTGGCAGGATCACAGTCAATTGGGTAAAATTTTCTCCTTCCTGTCAATTTGGTCTGCCAGGTATTTGGCTCTCACACTACGGAAACTCTAGAATCAAAACTAATTTTGTTCTGGTCTTTTTCTGCTCATGACCTCAATCATCTCATTATCTGCTGACCCTTCATGAGAGTGAAGTCCCAGATGCTAAAAATCTGTCTAAATAAAGTTAGAGGAACTTCATCAACAAGTGGGACATGGTAATATCTTCTAAAACAAGCAGAAACAACAATTCAAGGAGGGAAAGTGCAGCCTGTAAAAGTTAAATACTCTGGAGCTCTAAAAACACCAAGGAAACGAAGCAAAGGATGATGGCCAGAGCAGTGGCACTGGTGGTAGGGTATTTGCCTTGCATGTGCTAACCTAGGATGGACCGTGGTTCGATCCCCCAGTATCCTTTATGGTCCCCCAAGCCAGGAACGATTTATGAACGAATAGCCAGGAATACCCCTGAGTGTCATCGGGTGTGCCTCCCCTCAAAATAATTCTCATGAGGAGCAGTCCTGTGTTTCCCTAAGTCCAAGGAAGCATCAATGGATGAAGAATGACCAAGGTTTTCTTACCATCATCACAAGTGAAATCTTGAATGGCAACATCCTGGATGGGAATTTCTTTGAGGAAATATGGCTTTTGACATCGTGGGTTTCCTGTTACAATCCTTTTCTTCCGGAGCCACTCTCCCAACCAAGCCAGGTAGCAATTGCAGTTGAAAGGATTGGCCAAGAGATTTCTGAGGGACACGTGGAAAACATATAATGTTATGCATAGGGTCTCAACTTAGTCCTCAAGACACCATGCCACCATTTTTCCATATTTTCTTTCCAAACTTTCCCTTCTTCTTTACAGTCCCAATTCATTTCCACTCTACAGAATGTACTTCCTGTTTAACATTTGTTTATTACTTGGTATATAACACCACCACTTTCATATAAAAGTTCTTAAAATAATTTCATGCAAAAAATAGAGTGAAGGCAGCAATTTGGGGTTTAAGCAGTGGATCCTGATAGATATCTCATTTAGAGATAATTTAAACTTGTCAGAGATCCCACTGGCTGTCAACTTTCCTACACTGATAATGCAGTAATTTAATATAAAGATGAAGGCTGATTACCTTATATTATTGAGTTTAACCTGACAACAGCTATTTCATTAATTTGTCATTTCAAGATTTCCATCTCTTATTTGCTCCAGAGAATAGGTTTCCCATCTAAACTGACAGCTGAGTTGATTAAATGCCAGTTATAAAAATGAATTTACTTCTACAAATCTCAATACTTTTGGCATCTCACTACTTCAGCACAAACCTATTGACAATCCCATTATTTATAAACATGCCATCTTTAATAAGCACAAATTAGTCACTCGATGTAAAATGTCACATTTTATGTGCAAAGAGGATTAAGTACTTTACAGATGGATGGATGCTCTTCAAATGATTTCTTTAGTGATTTGAGTCATGTAGAACATGGTTATTTTTTTTCTCTCTAACTCCCTTTTGAGTTAAGATTAGTACACTGAGTAGCTACCATTACAAGGAAAATCAAATTAGCTAAAAGATTTATAATTTCAAAGGCTGCTTTTTAGCTCCTGACACACCAAAGTTTGAAACACAGTGAAATTATGTATGTGTTTGTGTGTGTGACACTTTGAATTCTATTACAGACTTAAAATATTCCTTATTTTTAGACGGACTAAACCATTAGCCCAGACAGGCTCAATCTATTTATTAAATATTTCCCTAATATCATTGTACATAGCCTCTAGTGACCAGTCTTTATTGTTGCTTTGGACATTCTAATGTGTTTCCTGTCATTTGAAAATGATCCTTTGGAACAAAGTTGGTTGGAAATTGCACTATCGATTTTTTTATGCTAGTTACACTAAAGACTCCAATGTGAAAACACAGTGGAAAGCCTCTAATATTTTTAGAAAAAATATTTAAATAAATAGTTGAACACAAACAAATCTGTGCTTGGTGAAACCTAAATTCATGATCCAATTTTTATGAAATATCTCATCGTGTATTAACTTGCTATTAATAAAAGTAATAAATATCACACACTGGATCAAGCCACACACAAAGAAAAGGAATTTTCATACTTACAGAGTAGATAAAGAATGCAGAGTATCAAATGCCCCTGGTGCAATCGTAGTAATTTGATTATCATATAAAGAAAGCAAACGCACCGAACTGAGTCCTATGAAACTATCATTCCCTACACAGCTTATGCGATTACTTCTCAACATCCTGAAGGGAGAAAAAGAGAGAGCAGTGTCATAGAGACAAAGCGTCATGCAATCAATTCGGCTGGACCACAGCAAAACCTCTTCCCAAACAAATCCACTCATGACTCTTCTACTGGTCAGGTACTTGTCATTTCAATGGCTACAGACATTCAATGGCTAGAGATCTGAGAATTAGCTACAGGAATAAAATGCATGGAGCTACTCATAAGGCACACAATTTTTTCTTTTTTGATTTTTGTTTTTGGGCCACACCTGGTGATGCTCAGGCTATGCACTATGTACTCAGAAATTGCTCCTGGCATAGGGGACCATATGGGATGCCGGGGGATTGAACTGTGGTCCGTCCTAGGTTAGAGCATGCAAGGCAAACAGCCTACTGCTTGTGCCACATCTCTGGCCCTGAGGCAAATCAATTCTTAAAAGTAGGGTGAATCTCCCCCAGAGATTACTCAGGGTGAATTGACTCTCTGATCTCTCTGGATGCTATCTTTATGCGTCCATGATCATAAAGGGTCTGGATCCCAGACAGTGCTCCCTGGGACGTTGAGCAGAAAGAAGGAAAGACTCAAAAGAAAGGCAGGAGGAAAGAAATCAATAGTCACAACAGAGGCATGAGTGATAGCATTCCATGGACACACATACTAAGTCTATGCCAACACTGGCTGGGGTACTGGAGGGAACTTCACCAAGTATTCTCCAAGCCTGTACTAATTGTTTTATCTCTGAATGTGAGTAGTTTACAACTTTAAAAGTAGCTTCCTGTAGAACAATTTCTATTGTTTATCAGGGTTTAAACGGGTTTTTATTAAGAAAACTCTGACCTGTACTTTGGAATCTGCTCTCATTAAGATGGACGCCTGCTGCCAATTCCCATCATGTCTGCAGAGACCCAAGGACTCAAGTCTTGCCTGTTTATTTATAGGAACATAAACAACTCTACAACAAAAAAGCTCTTCTAAATTTTCTTAGTAAAAATAGTTGCCTTTAGGAGCCAGTGGGTAGCATAGGGTATTTGTTTTAAACATACCCAACCCCAGGTTTGATTCAAGGCATCCTGTAGGGTTCCCCAAGCACAACAGATATGATTTTTGAGTGCAGAACAGGAGGTACCCCAGAGCACTGTCAGGTATGGCACCAAAACAAGACAGTAACACAAAAATAATAGCTGACTTTAATCTTATTCAGAATTGCTGGATGTTTCAATTATTTTCCTTAAATTTCCCCGACAGGGTTGATGCACCTGGCCTCCAGAGGAATGTTAGAAGGTGTTGGTAAGACACAACAAAGTGTTAAAAATAAATTAAACACAAACCATCCCTTTAAAGTTGGAACACCATGAAATAATTAGGGACCACCTATTTTGGCACTGTGCTAAGTCAGTGGTAAAAATAAAAGATCTTTTCTTTTTTTTTGCAATGGCCACTTCATTCAGGAGGCCTTCCTGGACAGGAATAAAAGAATCACAGCAACCAAATGTCTCCTTCAGCACTGTCCTCTGCCTTTCTACTGCCAAATGCACAGGTTCTCTTCAGGATGGGACATGGTGATGCTATGAAAACATCACTCTTGATCAATGAATAACTGGGACACTCTGCCCTGTGCCTCTCACAAAAAGCAGATAATGAATTTCTCAGATATCTGAGCCCAGTTGTGGAACTGACGGGCCCTGGGGAAAAGTGGGTCTCAGAGAGGATATTTTTCACCACAGTAATCACCAAGAGCTGCTTCTTGGTTAGAAATTCTGTCACGTCTCCCATAAGTTTTGAAAGTCGTCAAATTTTGCAGTTTTTGGCTATGTTTTCCCATGTTTAAGACATCTCTTTCATGCAACACAATAATATGTTTTAGAAGGAATTGAGTCTACACATATCCCCTGTAGACTGTCAAGAAGCATGCATGCTTTCCTTCCACCTGCTCTCCCCATCATTGTTCACAAACATTGTAGAAAGCAGTGAACTTCCAATATCCCATTTCCCAATTCTCACCAAATAGGCATCCCTCTCAGCATGTTTTAAGGGAAGAGATGGTAAACAACTGACCATTAACAAATCTCTCACTTTCTTAATAAGGCCAGGACAGACTATGGCAGTTCTTTGCTATACTGTTGGAGTCCTTATTCTTCTCAAGAGCTGAAGTTGATGCTGAATTTAATGATTTGGGGCTAGTAGGGAATATCTGAAGGGGTTTGAGGAAAAGAGAACAATCATTCTGAGAAAGAACAGACACCATAACTGTGTACAGAAAAAGCACAATATCTGTTTCTTTGAGGAGTCCACAGTCAGGAGAGTCAACTCTGCAAGTAACATACTGAAGAAAAGACAGGAGCAGGGGCTTTGGTTGTTCAAATACAGACAGATGAGAGAGCTGTTGAGAAGGAAGTACAGAATCTAGCATTTTCAGATAATGGGGAAGAGAGATTGACTCTCCTGTGGGATAAGAATTTCAAGTCAATAAGAACACTTACAAAGTTTTGAGACTATCCAACCCTTTGAACATCTTATGTTGAACATTCTCCAAACGATTGCTTGTGAGAAGAATTTCATTGACTCCAGAGGCCCCTTCAAATGCTCCCTCTTCAATGTCTGTGATCTTATTGTTGCTAAAATTTCTAATGAAAAGAAAATTGGTTGAAAGCATGATTTTGAGACTATGTATTGATAACAGTGAGCCAATTCAGAAAATACAATCAATTTCTTTTCCTGAACAAGATCTTTTTCTATCTCCAAGCTCTTCACATCAAAGATTCTGAGGGTCTGAAATGACACTATTTCCAGATCCCATCAAACAAAACAGACAAGAGAATGTCTCTGGGGGAAATTTCCATCCTGATCAATACTAAAATGAGGTTTTGACAGTGTCCCAGAGAACAAACTCCTAAGATGACAATTGTCATACCTGATGCCTACCTCAAAATGTAATAAGACATTTTAAAAAAATAGGGATGTTTCTTATTAAAGCTATCAAATGAATTAGGAAAGCATTTGAGTATAGAAAAGGATGGACTGAAATGTGTTGACATTCAAAGTAGCAAAAATGTTTATTGAATGGGAATTTACACACAGATAAAGCTATGTCAAAACAACTAACTTAATCCCCAAATACAATAATTGTGCATGAGCAACACCTTTCTCTTGGTTTATCTTTTATCATTCTAAGCAAGGAATGCCCTGGGTCAGGTATCTTTTATTGAAGCCTTTTAATTCTGATATTTTGACCACATTGCCAACTGCTCATGGGTCACTTCTAGTGGTGTTTTCAGGAGTGGTGCAGTGCAGGGAATCGAATACAAGTCTCCTGCAAGCAGAACAGAGCTTCAGTTCTTTCAATCTCCTTGCTCATACAGCGATTATTTTGGATATCATTTAATTCTCTTAGAATGCTGCATCTACTGGCTTTTCAGTTAAGACAGAGAATGAAATGGTTAATTCAAGGTTTTTTTCAAGTTTGAAATAAAGGGTTTATATTGGCCAGAGCAATAGAACAATAGTTAAAGTGCTTGCCTTACACATGACTTATCAGAGTTCAACACCTGACACCAGATACCTGAGCAGCCTGGAGTCACGCTGAGCACAGAAGCAGGAATAAACCCTTGATCACCATTAGTACTAGCCCCAAATCAAGACAAAACCAAACCAAAACCAAAACCAAAAAAAAGGCTGGTAGTGTTAATGAAAAAGGAAGACAATAAAAAATGAGTTTCATTTGTGAGGGACAGTTAAACGGGGGGTCATGAGCACAGAAAGTCATTTCAGGCTACATTGACTCTTATGGTGTTTATGACAGAAGCCAGTTCACATTTAGGAAAGACATGATGGGTGCTTGCTTCGGCAGCACATATACTAAACTTGGAAGGAAAGACAGGATGGGCCAATGAACTTGTCCTCCTAATATTTCCTGCCTATGTGGAGGGTGCTGCAGTGACCTCTGACCTTGCCTCTGTCCTATCTCTCTGCTTCCAATGGTGCAATATTTTCAGTGCTGCTAAAACTGCTGAGCTCATGAACTTCTTTTAAAATATGAGTTGTTTCCTACAGGAACACAGATGTGCTACCAAGCCAGTCTGCCAATCATGAATTTGGGCTATCTCCTAATGAAAGTTTAATGAAGCAAAAAGTCAAATAGTTGACACAAATGTGCTGAAAGAGAAATAACAGCATGGTTTGGGGAATAGTAAAGGAAGTTAGGACACATTACTAAAGTCATCCCTAATGTGCTTAGATGGCTGGATTCTTGCTGTGGTCATATCACAGACCAGCTGTTTGAATGAAAGGAACTTTGCAATGAAAACGGGGCTGGCATCTTTTGAACACTTAGAAAAGATTCAACTGCTCAGGATCATCTTGGAGATGATCCTAGTTCATGTTCCCAGGTATGCCCCTGGAACTTTGATTATTTTTCCAATTGCCAAAGAAATCTACACAAAACTGCAAGGGGTTAGGAAAAACAGAGAACAACTTGATAGCAATTTGAGAAGCTGGCTCGCTCACGGCTTACATTTTACGTAACTGAGGAAGTTTCTTGAAGATTCCTGTGGCTTCCAACACGGTGAATTCGTTATTATTCAGACGCCTAGGGAAGAGAAGTCATAGAATCGTTTTATCACCAAAAGCCAGGTAGGGATTGAATTTGTTTTTTTTATAGATATGTATAGTACTGCTAAATGATTCTACATAAGAAAATATAGGCCACAGAGCATAAGATGGAGAGATTATTTTGCTCATTCCCTTCCAATTTTAATGATCAAAATACATTAAATACATTAAGAAATAAATACTGGGGCCCGGGAGATAGCATGGAGGTAAGGCGTTTGCCTTTCATGCAAAAGGTCATCGGTTCGAATCCCAGTGCCCCATATGGTCCCCCATGCCTGCCAGGAGCAATTTCTGAGCATGGAGCCAGGAGTAACTCCTGAGCACTGCCGGGTGTGACCCAAAAACCAAAAAAAAAAAAAAAAAAAAAAAAAAAAAAAAGAAAGAAATACTAAGAAATATAAAATAATAAAAATATATAATAAAATATAATATGCACTAAGAAATATATAATAAAGGATATTCAAATTTTGAAACCAAGACTTATTCAGAATTCTAGAAAGTTTCTCAAACATTTTTTTCCATTATTGTCTGTCCCTCTTTTATAAAGCAGTTAAGGTCAGTTTTTCCCTAATCCTTTGCTCCATAAATTGTTGCTGTTGAGTACTTATCGAGAGGAAAAAGATGATTCCAGGCTTAAGATAAATATCTTGCAGGAAGCTGACCTGTTTTGATCCATGGTACTATAAAGTTCTGAGGGCCTCCAGTAGCTGCCCAGAAGATTGGGGGATCCATAGAAGATTAAGACCCAAAACCAAAATATCCTCAGACCTGTGCAGAGCACCACTGGCCTGGGAGGTTAAGGCTTCTCCTGGGGCCCCTGGATTTCCTGAGCAACACTTGGGAGCCACCTCACAAATAGAGTCTAATGTCATGCAATCTAAACCTCTAATGTTACTCTTTTAAGTTTCTAAAAGTACACACAAAATTGTTCAATCACCTGTGCTTCCTGATTCCAGAATTTACACATCACTCAAAAAATAAATGTCATTCTCATCAACAGTTACTCTGCCACTTTTTTTTTTACCCCAAACAATCCCGAATTTGCTTCCTGTCTCCCTGAATTCATGCTTCCCCTACTTTACCTGGAAGTACCATCGCATGAAACACTTCTGTCTGGATTTTTTCCTATTTTTATCTTAAAGCTGCTAAAGAACATTGGTGTACAATTTTGTGTGTTTTCTAGATATACACACAGAGATTAAATATGTAGGTGACGTGCTAAATTTATGCTGAGTTCATTCAACAATAGTTAAAAATTTTCCAAAGAATAGTGCCATATTATACTATATCCAACAACAGATTTGATTTCTCTTTCCTATTATTGTCCGATCCAGTAGTTATATCCCGTGGAGTAGAGGGTGGAGTGGGGCGAAGGATCACTCCCAAAACAAGTGATGATTTGATCTCACAATGCTGGAAGGCACAAGGTTGACAGTTAATGGTAATAGGGTCATGGAGGTATTATTGGGTTGAGCACTGAATTCAGAGTCCTATACGATACTACTACTTAAGCTATCCACTAGGCATGTGTGTGTGTGCGTGCGAGAGCATGTGTTTGTGTGTATGTGTTTGATTGAGTATTCTAATTTTATGGTCATTCTTGTGAGAATTTAAACTTGGTTTAAATTTCCATTTCCCAATTACTTAATTACATTGACAATTTTATTTTTCTTTTGGGGGACTTGCAGAGTTGGATACCCATCCAGCGATGCTCTGAGCTTATTGCTGGCTCAGTGCTCAGAATTTGCTCCTGACTGTGTGTTCAGTCCGAGTAGTGGTCAGGGAACCACATATATATATGCTATGGAGATTGAGCCTGGTTGGCCATGTGCAAGGTATTATCATTGCATTATTTCTCTGGTCCAACAATTTTTCTAGTGTATTTTCTAATGTGCATTTTTATTTGGACAACTATTTGTATAAATAGTTCCATCACTTTAGTTAAATAGCATTTATTTTTATTATTGAGTTATAATAGTTGCTTGTGAATCCCAAATATAAATATCTTACCAAATATCTGAAATGTGAATATTTTTTTCCATGTATAGGTTTTCAAATGCAAGGTTAAAGTAAAAGTTTCTTAATTTCTTAAGACACCCACAGACACTTTGCTGAAGAAGAAATTAGATACTAGTTTCTAATACCATTCCTGATTGACATATAAAGGCTGTTTAAGGTGTTATCACTGTTGTAAGATATAATTTAAATTGTGACTTGTAGTGTTATGGAAATAAGCATCACTCACTACAAGAGTTCAATGTTTTTTAGTGTTTGGTCTCTACGTATTTCTTAAAGTTCTAATGCCTTAAAATAGGTTGTGAACTAGAGGAATTCAAAAATAAATTACCATAATTACCGAGAAGTGGGGCTCTGTCAACTCCTTGGAAGCATTACATCATTTCTAATTATTCTAATTCCTTAATATTCATTAAGGAACAGACAGGAGTTTGGGCACAGTGGGAGATGAACTATAAAAATCACAATTGCAGTCATACAGGGGCCATCACTGAGTTGAAGACAAAAGGATGATACATGCTCGAAAAGACAACCCACTCTACAAAGCAATGAATGGCAAAGACCAGATGGTGCCCTGTAAGAACATTCCTAAGATGCTCAGGATGAGATTTCACTGGGGGTATTCTTGCAATTTGAGAACAATGTCTTTTGCAAAGTCAATAAAGATACACCATACATGAGCACAGAACTGATGCATGCATGATTCGACAAACATTATTTTGGCACGTGTTTATGCCAGATCTTAGAATTAGTGTCATAAACATCAATCTGATACCTTTTACATTTCAGATTTTTTTCTTTTTGCTATCAAATGATCAGGAAAAAAATAAAACCCTTATCCTCCGTTCTTTAAGATTTGAAAATTAACAAATACTCTCACCTGTGATTCAATGAAGACATATAAAAGATTAAAAGCAAAATGAGGGAAAGATTCTGGGGCGAGAACTATGGCATAGTAGGGAAGGTGCCTAGCTTTGTATGCAGCATACCTGAGTTTGAACCCCCATAGTTTAGTACCCTACATTTGGTCAGAAGTGATCCTTGAACAAAGGGTCTGGTAGGGCTTCAAAATAAATATTTTTTTGTTGTTGTTGTTTTGTTTTGGGTCACACCCGGCAGCGCTCAGGGGTTACTCCTGGCTCCATGCTCAGAAATTGCTCCTGGCAGGCACGGGAGACGATATGGGGTACCGGGATTCGAACCGATGACCTTTTGCATGAAAGGCAAACGCCTTACCTCCATGCTATCTCCCAGGCCCCATAAATAATAATTTTTAATCGAAAAGACTTTTACAAGGAACATTTTGGTAGAGTTCTAAATTATGGTTCAAAAATGAGAATTCTTAAACTCAGCTCTGATTGCCATTAAGACTACATATGTTAAGAAAGCATGATTTTTATTTTAGGGGGTCACACCTGGTGATGATCAGGGATTACTCCTAGTTATGTGTTCAGAAATCCCTCCTGGCTTGGGTGACCGTCTGGGATGCTGGGTGATCAACCGTGGTCTATCCTGGGTCAGAAGCTTGTAAGGCAAATGCCTGACTCCTATGCCATCGCTCTGGCCCCAGTATTGATTTTTTTTTGAGGGAGTTTATGGGTCATAACCAATGGTGCTCAGGGGTTATTCCTGGCTCTGTGCTCAGAAATTACTCCTAACAGGCTTAGGGCACTCTATAGGATACAAGACATCAAACCCAGGTTGTCTGCACACGGACAAATCCCCTACCCACTAAGCTGTTGCTATGGCCATACCTTGATTATTATTATTTTGTTGTTGCTGCTGTTGTTGTTGTTTTGGGGCCACATCCAGTGACACTCAGGGGTTTCTCCTGGCTATGTACTCAGAAATCACTCCTGGCTTGGGGAACCATATGGGACATAGGAGGTGGGGTGGGGATCGAACCATGGTCCTGTCCTTCCTAGGTAAACTGTGTGCAAGGCAAATGCCCTTCCACTGTGCCACCGCTCGGGCCCTAGCCTTGATTATTTTTAATTCAATGATGCACTCATATCAAGATGTTTTCATTGAAAATAATGTCATAATGGGGAATATAAGAAAAAGATAAGCGTCTCAGTACTTGGCTGCTTTTTCTCTCTTCCTCCAGGCCTCAGTTTTGTTAGAGATAAACTTACAGTTCTGCAGTGTACTGGGGAATGTGATCTGGGATTTTGGCAAGCTTCTGATTAGAGCAGTCCACCGTGGTTCCTTCACAGCGGCACTTCTCGGGACAAGCCAGGTCTGCAAAGCAGTCCCCACTTAATTTTGATCGATAATCTTCAGTACCTATCGAAAGGATTCAAGCCAGAAAACAAAACATTGAGTCCAAAGTTTTGCATATCTCTTCATTTGTAGGAAGAAAATAAACAAAGCCAGATAACTATAGATTATGCAGCAGGGAGACAACTTGAGGGGAATTTTGGTCAATGGATGTCAAGAGAGGGTTAAAACAAGGGCTTGGAATTTGCTGGAAAAAAAGAATAACCAGATTCACAGGACAGGAAAACATTAATAGAGTTGAGCTTTTCACAGCTGTACTTTCTGCTGATCCAGTGATGAGCCATTCTAGGCTATTAGTCAGCTAATCACTCAATGGCCATGAATTGTGAAAGCTTATATATATATATATATATTTTTTTTTTTTGGTCTCTCAGTCAAGAATTGAAAAAGGATCTGGTAATAAACATATGCCTAGAAGTCATTTTAAAAGTAAGGGCTTTCAAGGCAAATCGATACACTCAGATTTTAAATTTTTCTGTGTGGTCTTTTATTATTCTCTCCCTCTCACATAATCTTCAGAAATGCCTACCAAAAGCCCTCTTTTTTTATTTTTTTATATATATTTTTTTGCATTTGGATTTTATTAAAAAGACACAAGTCAATCCTGATTTAAGCCTCAGCAGCTTGCCATGCTGTAGAAAGCTGCGTGACGTTCCATGGTGCTTGACGGAACCATGTTTTACTCATACCTGGCAACCACATGGTTAGATCAAGCACAACAGAAAATCTCGCTACATAATCACTACACCATCCACTAGGTCAAGGGGAAGACCAAGAGGGAAGATGAAGGGAAGCAGGAGAAAAGCTACAGAGGTTCCGGAAATGTCATACTGTTTACATGACATGCATTCTTCCCGCAGAATGTTTACGACCATAGTAAGAGTATTACTACCGAAGAGTTCCTGGAAACACAAAGAAGGGGCTATACTGAACAATGCGTCCACCGTTCCTCACAACTGCAGGATGGAAACAACAGCAATCGCGAACAACATCCAGGAAGAAGTTGAAGATGAGCTACAAGGACAACAGAGAAGCTCAAAAGATCTGTGGTTTCTTCTTGGGGAGAAAAATAAAGGGGGAAGGGGTGCAAAAGACCAAGACTAGAAGAAGGGACATCTGGACTGAGAGGGGAGGACATTATGTTCGAGATCAGACACTTTTACTTACAGCCCCAGTGGTGGATTCCTGCAAAAATAAAGGTCACCAAGAAGGAAAGACAGACAGAGCAATCCCTAATTTCAGACTCCTCCACATACATAAATCAACTAAGATCTCTTTCTTCGTTGCTTAATGTGGCAATTAGAGGTGAACAGTCTGGTGTGACAGTGATTGTCAGGCTTTGTAAATATTTATAATCATTCTTTGAAGCACTGTAGTCTTACAAGAAAAGCAATCGCATACAAGATGCATAGCACAAATTATGTTCTTGTCGATTCCTCTAAAAGATGGACTCTCTGCAAGATAGATTTTCTTTTGAGTTATCACTGTAATATCTAGAGTGTCATATAGAATGTTGATAGGAAAGTCAACATGTAAAATGAAGTGGAAAACAAATCCTGGTGAAAGTCAAGGACTGTCATGAGTACATTTGGATTAATCCTTAGGTTATGGTTTATTTAATGACTTTCTTCACTGGTAAATAATGTCACCTCATGGAAATGGAATCAGAATCTCGTAAGAATTTTGCAGTTAAATATAATCAGTTTATTATATCTGGCAATGAAGAAATGGGACTTTTTTATGTGATGTAAGTTATAATTTAAAAAATGAAATGACTAAGTATCTTGCATTTGAAATAACCTGAATTTGAATGCAATGACAAGGCTTATTTTATGGTGATCTTTTAGGAAGTCTCAAACATTAATTAGAATCTTGAAAAATCTGAGGAGCAACTCCAAATAATTCTTCTGAGTTCTGACTTCAATTGTTTTATTTTTATTCCAAAATGACCACAGTTTTTAATAAATAATAAATTAGTAGAAATGAACAGTTAAGCCTTGGTGCCTGATCTGCAGTTTATTCCCCAAAATCTATTTGGCTGCTGTCAATAAGAATGTAAATATGTGTCAGAATTTATGAAATAAAGCCTGACTTCTGTTCTTTGTTTGGTCAACTGGAAAATTTAATTATCTAGGTTATTAATAAGGTAAATTTAAATGTGATAGATTGAACAAGTTGGTAACTTTTATTAACTGCTGCAATTTTGAGACCTAAGTCATATTAATGTTTTAGCCAATAATTGCTCTGGGTTGCACATATATATTTTTCTAAATATGTCACAGTAATCAGATAATGCTCTATTTAATATATGCTTTAGGGTAATGAATTTTAAAAACTGTCAGAAAAGGTCACTCGACTATTTTTTTAACAAGTTACATCTTATTCATTCAGTAAAATAGGTTTACTATTATTGACCAGCCAAGCTTAAAATAAGTAACAAAATGAGATCTGTTAAACTTATAACATTATTTAAATGATAATTCAGTGATATCGAATAAACATAGCTCCTCAACACAGAGAATCAAGCAGACTTCTTCATTTTTGTTTCATATACTAACATGATAAAAGCACACACATTTTATAGATGTTAAAATGTATATTCCAGAATATAACCAGGACCCCATCAATTACCAACATATATTTTTACATCATGGTTTAAGACACACAAGGCAGGAGGCATTTTACACAATTGGCAGGCAAAGAAACAGTAAGAAACATATTTCAAAGAGCTACTTCTCGAATCACCAGTTGGATTGTGCTGAGAATATTTAAAATGGGGCAATTGGTGGTAGAAAATGAACACTGGGGAAGAGATGGGGATTGAAACTTTTGATTATAACTCAACTATCAACAACTTCTTAACTCCATATCTCAAGATAATGCTTTAAAATAAATAAATTTGTAAAAAGACTGCTGTAGTAAAACAGCTCAATTATTCTTGTAGGAGCATTTCATTCCTTTGCTTAAACTACTCAGGATTATTAATGCCCATAAAATTCGGATGCTTTCTGGATGAATGAATAGAAATGTTCCTTTTGTACTACAACTGAATCAAAAGGAAGCTACTGTCATTACTTTTTTTTAAAGGAAACAAAAGTAAGTCTCGGAATACAAAACAAAATACTTTCTAGTCTAAGGCTACGTTCAAAAAGAAAATGCTCGAATATGTAAGTCGATAGGTGTAACTGATTCCACATAGAACTAGCTCTTTGATAACAGAAAATTCTGTCTTTAAAACCAGCTCAATAAGCTCTATTTTAAAAACAGGTTGAAGGTTAGATATACAACGCAAGGAGAGAAAACGATTTCAGTAGAAAAGCATAATTCAAACACTTGGGTGACTGTGAGAAATTTCAGATATTGTGCCAAAGTGAGAGAGGGAGGGAGAGAGATAGGCAGTTCGATTACATCTATGTTCAACATCAGAAGCTGCATGCAAAGGTGAGGTGTTCAGGAAACAGCTACCAGTGATCTATGCAGAAGTAAATCTAGCTACAGAGTTCCCACTGTTCTTTTAAAGGCATGCATGTCAAAGCTTTAGAAGCTATATTTGATAAGGTGAGGAGAGGGTGTCTGCAGTTAGTCCTACTACCGAGCACAACCTACCTGGAATGAAATACTGCTCTTTAGCTAAATAAAAAAAGAGAAAAAAATAGAAGATGCACCTGAATGTCAGCAAGCAGAGATATGAGTTATATTTGATTAAGAATGGACTAACGTTACTACAGGCAATTAAGTGAAAATGTATAATACATAAAAACATATTCACAGCAGTGACTAAGCATAATAATGCACAGTGAATAGTAAATACAGAGTCTTGGATAATAAACAGTTTTATGTTGACATTATCTTTTTAGCATGCATTCACTGCTGAATGTCAAATATGCCTGGAGCAGTTGGGCAAGATACTATAGAAAGCATGTAAGATACATTTCATCATTAAAAAAAAATAGAACAGATTAGACCAAAGCAAATAGTAAATTGCAATGAGTAAGTTTTGCATTTAATATGGGTAAAAGGCATCTCTAGCTAACTTTTTATAGATATATCTATATATAGAATGCTAGTTCTAAACAAAATAAAAGACTACAATGAAAAGTGGGGCTTAGTGTGGGAAATAAGAGATTGGGGTTTTCTCCTCAACCCCATTTCTAAGCTTGAGCAAATCAAGGAATCTTTTCTCAGTTCACTCTCTAAAGAAAGGAACCCTTGTCTAGATTACCTTAATTCACTCAATGGAGAAGAAAACAACAAACATGAGAGGTAATAAACCTCAATGACATTCTGAGTATTGACTAGTGGAACTTACACTTGAACCTGGGGAATTCAATATCAAGAATCCAGAAGAATCCAGGCATCTATTTTTTAAACTATTGGCTATTACTCTATTTCTACAGCCTGACAAAGGATTAAATATATAACTTATTTTCTGCATCTTTTTTATTTTTTTCCTTTGAGAGCAAAAGGGTAGATATTTCTACAATTTTTGGGTATTCAGAATAAAACCAGCTTTCTCTGGGACTCAATTCACATAACCACTGCTTTGGTATCAAAGGGGGAAATATCTCACAGAGTAAGAAATTACCTGAACAACGAAATTTCTTGCTCTTGATCTGTCCAATTCTTTTATTTGCCAGGCGCCGTGGGCTGGTGCAGCGAGCACCACTTGTCTCTATGGGGTTGGTATGGAGATAATCCGCCAGCCACTTGAGATGGCAGTCACAAATAAAAGGGTTCTGGGCCAAATGCCTTGCAGAAACATAGAATAGTTTTTATATGTGGCTTGCCCTGGACCCAAAGCTCAAATTCAAGAGTGAAAACCACTCTTATCCACTTTGATCCTGACCTGGATACCTACATAGTTTGAATGGCCCGAAGGGGTGAAAAGGTTCCCTTGGCTATTGTTTGAAGCTTGTTGTCATATAAGGAAAGAAGGTTCAAGTTGTGCAAATCCTGAAAAGCATCAACACGCAGGCAGTTTATCTTGTTGGCATTCAATAATCTGTTTGATGAAAGAGTCAGAGAATTAAAGTCAGCATCTCATTCGTCTACTATCCCAGGAAGCTCTTGACAACTGAATCGAGGAATCAATTCTTTTAAACTTCAGTCCCACACCATTACTTGTTTATATTTAAAACGTTACTCAAACACCATAATAAATCCAGATGTTCACAATATAGTTGTTTCAGGCAGTGATTCCATACCAATCCACCAGCAATGTGGCCTTCCCTCCAACAATATTTCCTGTTTTGCACCAAACCCTCAATTCTCTCCCCTTAGTAGACAAAAATTAATTGAATTCATATTGCTTATCACAACAAGACAGTTATGGAATTATCAAAACTATTTCAGTTAAAGAAAATTTATTTCATCGCCTAGTTGTTACAAAAGTCTTGAGGATTGGCTGAGCTCTTTGGTGTTGGTCGAACCTTCGGTGTTATTGACTATTCTCATTGAACTGAGTGAACTACTATGCAACTTTTTCATCTGTTTTGCTATGTTCCAAATTGGGCATTCAGTATTATAAAATATGGAACAGTAGCACATTCTAATTATAATAATGTAGGTGTTACTAATTGAAGATTCTGATTGTATATTAGGTATGTCTAGACCAGGCCACAAAGGAAAACACATTAGACTACTAGTTCTTAAATATTTAGTCAATAGAAACATTAAATCTTTGCTCAGAAAGATGAAAGAGTTATAGTGGACAGATGTAGTTGAGGTACAGACCTAGATATTATGGATGTTCATAAAATCGCCCTATATATAGACCTTGAGTTATGCTATTGGAAAGTTTAGGCTATTTTTAGTACTGAAGTCATGGGGATTCTTCTAAAACAAAGAAGTCATCATTTTACAGCTCTTGCAGAATGATGCCACAATTCTGAGTAAAAAGAGGAAAGACCCAACAATAACCTGCATGAAGTTTAATGCCTCCTTCTGAATTCTGTCACCTACAAATTCCATTCTCAGAGTTGTCCAGGTTTGGTCACATAGATTCCTAGAAAAGACTATTTTATTCAATTTCTAGAAAGTTTTTCTATCTGCTGGTCTCGTCAGATTGCTTCTTATAGTTGGCTCACTTCAATTAATCTGACTACTTTTATTAAATATCATCAGCCTACATTTGCCTCTTCCTAATCTCTTAATGCTTCATTTGCTTTTTTTTTCATCTACTTTTCTGCTTTCTGAACTGACTACTTCTCTCTACTTCCAAGGGATGTACATACTTATGAAGCTATTGATAAATGTCATCAGCATAGTCACTCCCACAAGGATATAAACTCCAAAGAGAAAAGATAATTTTTCTGTTTTGTGTCTTGATCTCTCTCATTTGTCTTGTGCATAGTTGGGACTCAATCATTGCCCGTTATTGAATGAATGTTTACTATTCTCGCAGACACAGGACATTGCCCTATGAAATATGTTTATTTGCCTATTTTTGATCACAACCAGTAAATTCTGTGCTCCAGAATCACTTTTGGTGGGCATCGGAGACCAGATGGTACCTCAGAGATTAAAATGAGGTTAGCTGCACTCAATTGTCCTATCCATAGACTATGTCGCCAGAAAAGATTACTTAGATAGTTATTTTTAATAATTATTATTATAAATTATTATTGAAAGTAGGTGTCCTAACAGCATACCCTATAAATTTATCTCTCTTACATAATCTACCAAAAGTCTGTGGGGACAGGGGTTGCAAATATCCTTTTACCAATGATAACCTGTTGTGTCAAAGCTTTATATAAAACAGCGGCAATCTCTAGGAACACAAATGCTTTGTTGATATTTTTTTTAATTTCCAGCTTATCAACATCTCGCAGAAAGTTTTTTGTGTGCATGCATGTATTTGGACACACAATCATGCTTCAGGGTTACTACTTGGCTCTCAACCTAAGAATGAATTACTCCTGGAAGGTTCATGGGACCATATAGGATGCTGGGGTCAGCATGTGTCAGGAAAGCTTCATATCTGATGTACTATCATGATGGTCAAGAAGGCACTACTTTTGAAAGACATAATTTCCAACTAATAAATCCCTTCTAGGGCTGGAGTGTTATAAAGCAAATAGATGTTTGCCTTGCATGTGGCTGAGTACCCAGTATGGTACTCCCAATACTGCCAGGAGTAATCTCTTGAGAATTAGAGCCAGGGATCTGCCATAAATATGCTGGATGTGATCCAAAATATTCTTTGTTCCAAGTACAAAGGAACCGCCTACATGACAGTCTTATCACCTATTTAATGCATGTAGATGTGCATGTTAGCCAAAGACAGTTTAGCTCTCTGTGAGACAGAAATTGTATTGATATTTTCCCCCTATCATCATTAAGCTCAGTACTTTGATATTTGTCTATCTTGGATACTTGGGGTTTGGACCAAATTTTAGTGACTCCAAAAATACTTCTATTTGGTTTAGGTTAATGTGGTTTTCATGCTAGAAAATGGTTCTCTTGATGATTTACACAATCTTGAATTAATTTACTCAATTTTGAATTAATTCAGGCTTTTCCATTTCTTTTACTGGCTCTTTTAGGCATATGTAAAAGCCTTTTCTTGTGGGATTCATTTTGCTTATTTCTTTGTTAGGAGCTTCATCGTTTGGTTATGATCTTCAAAAATGTATCATTACGATTGAGAGGACTATATCAAAAATTGAATTGTGTACTCCCCAAGACCCCACATTGATTGTGTGCCCCAATTTATCAGAGAAGGAAAGGAGTCAGAGAGTGGAGCAATAAGGACAGCAACAATAACAACAACAACAACAACAATAACAAAACAGGAAGACTGATCGATAATCAAAGTATGTGTCCTCACTTTCAAGCATGTGTCCAAACATTAGGGGTCAAAAGTATGGAGTGAACACAAAGTTTTTCTATTCCTTCCTCTTCTCCTTACTTCTTACTAACACCTCATCTGTTCAAGCAGATCTCAGACACCTCCTTCAACCAAGCTCTCAGCTGCTGTAAAGTGAACAATCATGTTCTCTTAAATCTGGAGGGATCAAGAGTGGATTTTACAGAAATAGTAGTGGCTAAGATACCAAGGTGGCCTTTTAGTCTTATCTGTATACAGAACTACAATCTGTAAGTGTGTGGAAAGTAAAAGTGATAGCTCAAGGGTTGAAAGTAGGCAAGATAGTAGTAAGAAAACTGATTGCAAGTAAAGTATAAAGGGAACAATGTTAGAGTGAGAGAAAAAATAGACTGCTAACTGGTCATGTTGAGCATATGATAGCTGACCTCTAAAGAGGATGGCTTTCTTTGTGTATTCAGAGAAATTTTATTATAATCAGATACAATATTTGCTAATTCTATTGAAAAACTTAAAAAAAGACATAATGCAAAAATAAATAAAAAAGTCACTACTTTACAAAGATCAGTATCTACCATGACTTTAAATTTATCGTAAAATCAATTTATTAAATACAATAAATTTATTATTTATTTATGAAAGAAAGAGAGAAAGGAAATGAAAAAGAATGATAAGTACAGGGACCGGAGCAGTAGCACAATGGTAGAATGTTTGCTATACACACGGCTGACCCAGGATAGGCCTGGGTTCAATTCTCAACATCCCAAAGAGTCCCCCAAAGCCAGGAGCAATTTCTAAGCACATAGCCAGAAGTGACCCCTGAGCTTCACCGGGTTTGGTCCAAAAGCCAAAATCCAAAGAAGAAAAAAAAAAAAAGAATGATAAGTACACAGGCCAACTCTTGTCTTGTTAACAATTTCTGCGTATTATGTGTCTGTCAAAAGAATGGGTATCTTTTTGTTTCTGGGTAATAAAATGTTTAAATTATAGATAGGAGAATATATGATATAATTGATATAATTATGGACATATATTTATCAAGTAAAGATATACATTTGAAAAGTGCCTAAGATTTGTTTATATGGGCTTACACCCTGTGGAACTCAGACTTCCAAGCTCTGTGCTTAAGAATCAGGAAAGCATATGTGATGCCAGTGATAAAACCTGGGTCACATATGTGTATGGCAAAATTTTGACCTACTCTTGTCTATCTCTGTTCCAAATTTGTGAAGTTTAATAATACAAATTGTTCAAAATGTATAGAAATAACAACACCACTACACATATACAGTCAAAAGAGAAAAAAGTAACATTTAATAATCTTAAAGAAGAGCGTTTATGGCTTTGGAGACAATATGGGATGGCAGGATCGGACTGCAGTACAACCTGGGTCCGCTGCTGTAGGGCATTTGCTTTGCATGAGACCTATAGCTTTGCTATCACTCTGGCCCCTATATTACAACATATTTTAAATGAATAAAAAGTAGAACTCTACACACACCACCAGCTAATGTTAGCTTCCAATGACTTAAAATATACAACTGATAAGCAGACAGTACTTTATGGAAAATGTTAAAGTAACTTTAATACTTGGATACATTAGGAATATATTTTATTTATGACTACAATTTATATAAATGATTTATGTATATATTTTATATACATTCTATTACTTGTATTATTTTTTAAACAAGATTATTTGAAAGTATATAAATGATATTTTGATATGTGCATGTAGGAAAATATTATGTACCTAGATTAAATCATTTGTGATATTGTATTTTCCATGATTCTTATCACTTTTTTACTCTATACAAAAATTGTTATTTTATCCAACTTTGTATGAAAATATTATTTCATCCAAGTTTTTTCAACAGGATAGTAAATATTTCCAGACAAGTGAGTAGCAGGTACTGTCTAAAGTAAGTGGTCTTTAAAAATGCAGTGCCAGTATTCAGATATTTGTAACATTAAAGATGAATTTGAGTTGTCTGTTAGGTCCTGCTGTAGATCATCTCTCTCTCTCTCTTTCTCTCTCTCTCTCTCTCCACACACACACTTTCTCCTTTCTCTCTGTAAGTCTACCTCTATGTATTTCTTTCTGTGTGTGTGTGTGTGTGTGTGTTTGTGTGTGTCAGTTCTTGAGGTTCTTTGGGCAAAGACAGAAAAACATATCACTGCGTTTCTCTCCTTTCTAACTACCATTAAATCAAAATGAAGAAGTATCACAAAGAGGCAGTATGTGAATAAGCTTTAAATGACAGATCAGCCAGGATGCATATATGTGACAAGGTGAAGAGACAGATTTGAGTGCCGCTTCAAAATATTGTGTCCCCAAATAAATACTGAAACAGAAGTATCAGTCTACAATGGATTGGAATTTAAAAGCAACTTGTTCTTCAGCAAAATGGTTTTAGAATGATTGGAGAAGAAAAGAAAGAAAGAAAGAAAGAAAGAAAGAAGAAAAATGAAAGGAAGGAAGAAAAAGATAGAAAAGAAAGAAAGAAAGAAGAAAGGAAGAATGAAAGGAAGAAAGGAAGAAAGAAAGAAAGAAAGAGAAAGAAAGAAAGAGAAAGAAAGAAAGAAGAAAGAAAGAAAAAGAAGAAAGAAAGAAGAAAAAGATAGAAAAAAAGAAAGAAGAGAGAAAGCATCATCAATGTTAGTTCCACCACACTAAACATTTTCATTGCTTTCAACTCTGTCATTTGGGCCAAATCTTTTGAGAGACTCCATGAGTACATGGTATTTTGCACTGACTAAATATCTGTAGGTTTAAGAGAAATGATAATAATCAGATACTCACAGCAGTTGTAAGGAAAACAGTCCTTCAAATAAACTTTTGGGAAGTTCTGTGATTTTATTTCCATAGAGAACTCTGTAAAAATATAATTTAGGTTAAAAAAATGCAGGCACTCACCCATTCAAACAAATTCATTCAGTTTAAGTGTATTCAGGCATAAAAGTTATTAAGCAATCCAAAAGGCTTATTAGCACCCTGAACACCTTATAGAATAGACAAACCTCAATTAAAACATTTTCCCTTATTATGGATCAGATGTAGTTTATTGTAGAAGGTTTGGAAAAAACAAAAACAAACATTAAAATATTCTTCATCCTATAAAAACATCTATTCTTAAAATGTCAGGCTTTTCTATACAGATACAAGACATAGTTCATAGTAATATGATCTCATTGTATCTTAACAAAAATAGGGGAGTT
>PVKC010013414.1:0-22972 GCA_004027635.1 Crocidura indochinensis | reverse complement strand
GAAGGAAGGAAGGAAGGAAGGAAGGAAGGAAGGAAGAAGGAAGGAAGGAAGGAAGGAAGAAAAGAGGGAGGGAAGGTAAAAGAAAAGCCCATGACGTATAGGTGTGAGGTCAAGAACCTAGACACTGAGGGCCAGAGAGCTAGCACAGCGGTGTTTGCCTTGCAAGCAGCCTATCTAGAGCCTAAGGTGGTTGGTTTGAATCCCGGCATCCCATATGGTCCACCGTGCCTGCCAGGAGCTATTTCTGAGCAGATAACCAGGAATAACCCCTGAGCACCGCTGGTATGGCCAAAAAAAAAAAAAAAAAAGAACCTAGACACTATGATACCCACTAGCATGGCCCCAGTCCCATGACTGCATGCGTAGCCTCTAAATTATACGCAGGCATGAAAATGTCACAACAGAAAACATGTGTGGCCACCAGAGAGCCACTAAAGCCATGTGACACTGTGGCTGGTACCAGCCCACAGCAAATCAACAGCCAGATTGTGAAAGGAGAAGCGCTAGGACATGCTCTGAGCTTCAGTCCCACTCCATGACTCCAGCTAACAGGAACAGCAACTGCAACCTGGGGGAAAGCAGAGGTAAAAACTATTAACTTAAAAAAGCTAAGGGAAACAAGTGAGAAAAGTGTATTTCTATACTCAAAATTATAGTCATGAGGAGAAGGAACCTAGGTGAGACTTAAAAGCATGAGTCTGCAGTCAACCAGATTTTTTTAAAAAGGGATAAAAAGAAGCATTGGGGGATATCTGCCTGCTATTTCTCCAGGGACCACTATGTTGGAAAAAAATTTCTGTGCACTTTCATTGGTGAGAGGCAGTTAAGCTATGAAGGCACCAGATAAAATCCCAATTCTTTTTTTTTTTTAGGTCAGAGAAATTAATTGAAGGAAAGTGTTCTGATTCTAGGAGACCATGCCAGTCTATCTAGCACTCGGTTGCAAAAATAAAAACAAGGAGAGTATAGCACCTGCAGACTCCACATTCTCCCACCCTGGAGAATCAGACTCTCCGTTCCAGCTCTCTGGCTTCATGGTGCCCACTCTTTTGGGCTTGTAGACGAAGCTGTGTGCCTTATCAATGCCCAGCTCCCATCTCACAGTGCCACATCTGTGACCTATCCAGAGGCTGCATGTTTTTTTGAGAAGTTCACCACTTCGTTAGAGGGTCTCCCACCAGGTATCCACCACAACCAACTCACCCCTTCTCTCAACAGTTGGAAGACTATGTGCCAGACGCTCTCTGGGATTGTTTGAAGAGCCTGCTGGGCAAGGTTTTTTACACATCAACCGTGCCAGTGCCCTGGATTTCCCCTATGCCTGCGGGTGCATCTTTGGACTATTGGAAGCAGCACCCACTTCTCAGCACCTGGCTGTGTTGTCACCTTGTCCTGCTGGCAGATTTTGCCTTTTGAAAAGAAAGACCACAACTTCCCACCTGTAAAAACTCAGTCTTCTTTTTTACAAGGAAAAAAAAATTTTTTTAAAGATCCCAATGCAGAAAACAAAAGTAAGTATTGTTTGCATTATGGTGGAGACTAGAGCAGCTGGCCACGGGGAATCTGGATCCAAGATAATAGGTGAACTTATCTTATTGAAACAGGATACAGCCTAACAATTCCTGAATAGGGTTTAGGGGCATGCCCAGGGTAGCAAAAGACAGCATAAGCTGCGAGGTGAAATACTGCCAAGAAAACTTAACCAAACCAGCTAATTTCAATGGGTTATAAGTTTAGGAGCAAGGCAGAAAGCCAAGTTTCTCTTTAAAGAAACCACTTGCTTAACTTCCCTGAGAAATCAGGGTCCATGACTTGGCCCTGAGCCATCCTGGGAACACTGCCCCAGAAGCCTTTAAAAAGTTCCGGTTCTTGTCCCCCAAAAGGGGGAGATGCTACCCACAGCCTGGCAGGGCTGAGGCCAGTGAGTTCAGTGGCAGAAAGTATTAGGAATGCAGGATCAAATGTTATGTTCAGCGAAAAACAGGGATAGCTGCAGAAACATCTCATATGTGGTATTTAAAAATACGCAAGGAAGCAACAAGGGCCAAAGGCACCACACTTGCAGAGTTGATACAGAAAAATGAGTTTACAGCAGTGGTTGTAGAAGGGTGGGACTTTTGAAACCTTGAGGGAGGGATTTTAGGTGTGTTAGAATGATATACTAAAAATAGAGTCAGAGTAAGCCAGAGCACAGGTTTCTGTGAGGACCAGAGCTGGAGGAAAAGTCAGAAGATCAATACTTTCGTTTCTTTTGAAAATAATTAAGAGAGCCAGGAAGATGGCACTAAGGGTTGAGTTCAGGCTTTGCAAGCAAGCGACTAGGGATTTATTGGTACCACAAGGCCCCCTGAGCAACATCAGGAGTAACTCCTAGCCCCTGAGACCACTGCGTGTGGCCCCCAAACAAGAATGAAAGCAAGAAAGATGAAAGAAATGCAAAAGAAAGTAAGTGAGAAATTCATCCGGTGATGGTCCAGAGCAGAGGGAGAGTAGGAGGAGATGGGGGAACATCAGGTGACTCGTCTCAATTATTTTCTGTCATGCTTCCCTAGGAAGAAGAAAACATTTTTCGTGCCCCCCACACAACTGTAAATAGTATCTTTATTTAAAAAAAAACTTTAACCTGCAAAACAAAAATATATAAAATAATTTGAGCTGATATTTTAATCAGAGGTGATGTCTGAATTAATGGCTCCAATGAGCACGTTTTGCAACTCAAAGCTTTTCGAAGTGGGGTTTGATGTAGGACACAGCAACTCTCAATTCCAGAGACATACAGGGACATAAACACGGGGCTTAACTTGTTATGATAGTGTTTGCTGAGGTCAAACACACACACCCTTTACGGAGCCTTGTGCCCCCCCACTATTTGAGAAGCACTGCTTTAGGGAAACAGGAAGCTCAAGGAAAGGAGGCAGCAATGACCAGGAATCACTATCACTTAATTGTCCACCAGGACCATAAAACAACGTGGAGTGGTAAAACCATGCAAAAAAAGTGGAAAAAAACTCCAGGAGCACCAGAACAAATGTGATTGATACAGCTTGGCCAGCACCTGAAAACTAGTGAGTTTCTGGGTCTTTGTACAGTAACAGTTCAAGTCTCAGGAAAGTGAGACTAAAAAGCAAAAGGGCAAAACCTTTTAACCTTCTCTGAAAACAAAACCTGTCAGGAGCTAAGCAACTATGGCACCTGGAAGCCCAGTATGAGAGCTGCAAATTCTGAAGAAACCAGGGGAAGTGTGTTGATACTCTGGAATGTGTGACCGAAACCGAAGAACAGAAACCTTTGTTCGTGGCCAGGAAACAAGCTGGTTTCAAAGCAGCTCTATCAATAGCCACCATCATCGCTTGCCTATAAGTTCTGGAATTCCAGTGGATGACACCATGGAACCTTCCACTCAAGCTGGTGCTTTGCATCAGAAGTGTAGTGACCTTATAGATAAACTCCTGGATATTCATGAAAGGTCATAGGAGCAGATGAAGATAAGGATGAGTTCTAGAACCAAGTCTTCTTATTGCTCTTCAAATAACTAAAACTAGGAACCAGGAACAGGGGTTGAAAACATAGACTGAAGGCCAGCCATGTGCTCTAGCATTATTAGAATTAAATCCTCTTCCTCAGAAGTTCAAGATCTTCCAGTGACAGCACTTTTTCTGTTTACTGTTTCTGGCTACTTTTACATCAAAATAGCTATAACATTTTCATAGCCTATTAAGTTTGTTTGTTTGTTTTTGTTTGTTTGGGGACCACACGCGGTGATCTCAGGGGTTCCTCCTAGCTATGCTCTCAGAAATCGCTCCTGGCTTGGGGTGCGGGGTAGGGGGGATCGAACCTGGGTCAGCCACATGCAAGGCAAATGCCCTACCACTGCACCATCACTCTGACCCCTATTAGGTGTTTTTAATGAATGTGCAAAATACTGATTGTTTTTTTTTTCCTTGCCATAGTGACCTGATATATATTTCTCTTATTTTCATTGGTCTAAGTGTCAGAGTTTGAAAACCACTGACCTAGTCAAATGAAAACACAGGGTTGGGGGTGCTTGTTTTTGTATTCTATGACCTAGCTGACCAGTATCACATGCCCCAACGTGTCACTGGGATGAGTCATGGAGAGCCAGCACTGCTGTGGTATCCCAGGTGGTTCTATCACTGCAAGTGTCTCAAGTGGTTTCCATACTGCTAGGGTATCCCAGGTGATGCTAGCATTTCTGAGGTTGTCCAGGTAGTTTCAGCACTGTTGGGGATGGTCAAGGTAGTCCCTCCTCCTCCAGGCCCTCCCGAGGAGCTCTAGCCTGATTGGTCAAAAACCATAAGGTAAGGCCTTGGGGTCCTTTGAGCACTATGTTGAAGAAGCCCCTCAATAGTTTTAAAATAAAACATTGACCTAAAGCCTCACCACTGATGGTTCAGTTGGAACAGGGCATACACCAGGCTATAGACCCTTTCTCAGCTCCCCCGAGTGGGAGAGACCCAAGCCAAGAAAGGCACAAAGGGGGGCTTTAAACAATCCCCACACCTACTCTAGCACTGCTGATTTCTTCCTCCAAGGCTGAGGGCTTGTTTAGGCTCCTTTGTCCTATAGAATTCCAGTCCTCATCATCACAACATCATGGTTAGGGTGGTTTCTGCTCCTCCAAGCTACTCATTTTATCCACATAGCAACAATAAGAGAACAGCCATCACACCAGCCATAGCAGTACCTAAAGAAAAAGCAGGTCACAATGTGTGATTTTTTTATCTGATTTAATTAAATATCAAAGCACTGTGATTTACAATTCGTGACAGTTGAGTTTCAGGCATACAGTGTGCTAACATCATCTCCATCGCCTGGGTCCCCAGCTTCCCAGCCATCCCTGGTCTCCCTAGAAAGTGCCTAGATTACATTTGACCTTATTTTCTTTGGTGCACTTAGCACAATGCAAAATGGCCCATTTACCTACCTGCAGCGTGTCTACAAACCATTTCTTTGAACCCATGTACCTCAGAACAAGCCATGTCATAGAGTGACAAGGAGCACTGTGTGGAGATTCCCATGGCCAGAGCCTATGTGTGAGTGGGGCTAGGCAGAGGAGAGGGATGGCATCTTCTAGAACTAGGTATGTGGATTACAGTCAGGTTCTTGCATGGGACCCTAGGCGCCTAGAGGTATGTCAAAAACAGAGGGCAGTGTGGCAAAGGCCTGTGAGTTCTTGCAGGGCCCAGGCTGTCTGTAAGAGTGAGTCATTGCACCCACAGCCAAGCCTGGGAGAGGCTATTCAGCCCTTTGCCTAGGATCATCTACCCTTGAGCACCCTAGCTTCTGGCCCTTTCCAGAAGAAGAAATCAGGCAATGGTTTTAGATTCTGAACCCAGAATCCACTAACTGTTACCCTCCTCCACTTCCCAAGAGTCCTCATCTTTTTAGAGAACACCCTAGCAGTGCTCAACCCAGAATCCACTAACTGATACCCTCCTCCATTTCCCAAGAGTCCTCATCTTTTTAAAGAACACCCTAGCAGTGCTCCCAAGCAACTCACTGTCATGGTAGACCCACATAAGGACCCAAGGTTGGGAATACCTATTCCACAAGACAACCCAGGTCTGCTCGGACCTCCAGGGCTCCACCCAGGGACCATGTGTGCAGGAGGTAGAATTGGATGAGTGGAGTGCAACCCCACACTAGAGACATCATTGTGTAGCCCCCCTGGTGCTCAGTTTACTTCTGGTTTTGCACTCCGGAATTATTCCTGAAGGGCTCTGAGGACCATTTGGGATGCTGAGATAGAACCTGGGTTAACCACATGCAAGGTAAATGACCTAACTGCTGTGCTATCACTCGGGCCCCTGGATTTTAGTCTTGAAAGAAGGACTGAGAGCAAACATGGGTTAGCAATGTCTTCCTCTGTGTGTGTGTGTGTGTGTGTGTGTGTGTGTGTGTGCGCACGCGCGCACGCACAAGATGTGCAAGGTGATCCTGAGTCCCGGAAGCTGGAAAGGATCATGCATGGTGAAGATCCCTGCAGAGGCCCCTGCGGAGGAGAGCACTGGGGCAACTCTGGGCTGCTTCAGTCATTCACATCAATTTTCCTGATACACACAATAGGACCCTTTGGACTGCTTCAGTTGTGATCTAATTAAACTGAAGCTAAGAGAAGATGGAACTTTCTTTGTCCATTTGTTTTGTGCTTAGAAGCACCTTCTGCTCAATGGTTGGGGGTCACTCCAAGCAGTGCTCAGAGGGCCCATGGCAGGGATCATACCAGTCCTGGCAGGCAGAAAAGGTGGGCCCTGACCCGCTTCACTCACTGTCCCTCAGCATCTCCCCTGAAGTGCTGACATTTCTTTGTCCCCATTGCCCTTATAGCTTCACTTTCAAATAGTTTGAAAGCCCATTTTATGTTAAAAATATGTAAGTGAAATAAAAAAGCATCTGCAATTAATTGTGTCTTTCACTCCTTTTAAATGCAAGTTTTCTTTGGCCTCATAAAATTCCAGGGAAGCCAGCTGTAGGGTGTATTTTAGACACTTTGTATCCAGTAATGCTCTATGATTGGTGAAAAGTTTTGTGTTTATTGCCATAAAATAGAAATGTGTTGAAAATATCAAACAATCATGCAGACTTTTCTAGAACTTCTGAAACTCCCTTCACTGCAGAAATGATGCTTTGGGGCAGAACTTCCTCTTTCAAAAACCACATAAAATCCACCCCTTCTCCTTCAAAAACTTTAGCGATCTCATTGAGTGTTTTTTTTTTTCCTTTTACAACCATGATTGGTGCTTTACATCAGACACATCAGACATCACTGTTCTCCTGGAATGCGTAGGGATGTGGTTAAACTTGAGGCTGATTCGCTTGTCTTTATGTCACTAACTTTAAGGTCACACGTTAAGTAGTTTCCCTAACTTGGCTAACTGTTATATATTTAATCTGGGAAATAATGCCCTTTTCTCAGATGAGAACCTAGAGAAAAACAAGTTTTGTTTTGACGTGATTATTACGTGGATACTGTAGTCTAACAGGAAGGCAACTCACACTCAACTGCGTTTTCCAGAGAAATCATGTCCTTGGAAGTTTCGTGTGTGTGTGTGTGTGTGTGTGTGTGTGTGTGTGTGTGTGTGTGTGTGAATTAAGGTAATATTTATAGACAGCTCCACTTAAGTATTCACATATATTTTATTCAAATTCAATTTTAAAGCATTGTTTTCAAAGAACAAATTATTATTACCTAAACTGGAAATGGCCCTATAATTGAATTTTAACTTTGATCACAGTAAAACATAATACCTACCCTATAAAAAACATTAATCCTAGCCCAGTTCAAACCCTAATCCTTTTTTTTTTTAACTAACCATAACCACCCAGAAGCAAATGTTGGCCTAAGCCTACAAGGTTGTCAAAATTTAGCAACAGCCTTATACTTAATAAAATTTTAAACACAGCAAAATCTAACTCTTAATCAGACACAAACAATAACCCTAAATCTAGCCCTGACTCTGATGCTAACTTATCCTTAATAATGCCAATTAGAATTAATTTCACTATTTCCCTACATTTAATTTCATAATCTCCCATACTTAACTTTCTTTTTTAACTTTAAGTACAGCCAAACCTAGCAACTGCTTCTACACAAATTGTACCCTAAACTTAGCCCAAAGCCTAATCCAAATCATAACCATAACTCTATACTAAATATGAACCTAAATTAGGCTAAATTTAAACATTTAAATTTAAGGCAGGATAGAGGACAGCTCTGGGTGGGTCATGCCAAAGGTGAGTTAGCAGGAAGTGAGATTTGAGAGTAGGCCCAACCCCTACCACCATAATCCTTCTCAGAAGCCTCAGGGCAGAAGAGGTCTCCAGCCACCACAGACACCTTTAAAAAAAAAAAACACCTTGAAATTCCAACACCCCAACAAAACCTATTCAAAGAACAATGGGAAAACTAAAGAAGACATCAACAGCTGGAGATGCAGAGAGAAACTTTAACAGATTTCCAAGTTCTCCAAAACACATGAACTCAATAGATGAAGACCTAAAACCAGCATTTAATGTCTTAGCAGTGGAATTCAAAAAATCACTAATCAAAGAAATTAAGAAATCCATAGATATTCACCCAACTCAAAGAAGAGTTCTATCAGAAGATGAGAGTCCTTACAAACAGAACTAAGAAACATACTAGCAAGCCACAATAGCAGAATTACACACATAGAGAATTGTATGAATGAACTCAAAGACAAAATACATTTCAGAAACAAACATCTAAATTTAGGAAGTTTAGCAGTCTAAATTTAACAGTCATCTAATAATAAACATTCATTTTTTCATTTAAACATAGTAAAATTGGACATGTAACCATATAAAAAACCCTAATGTCAATCCTAACCATCACCCTAATCCTTATCTTAACCCTAACTATATATTAACCCAGACTAAGATATACTAGGAATAAACCTACCAAGTATCCACATTTAAATTATCACCATATACTTAACTTGCATTTTAATATTGAATACAGCAAAACCTAACAGCTACACAAACCCTAGCCCTAGCCCCGCCCCTTTTTTTTAGTAATTTTTTAATTTAATCCCTGTGGTTAAAAAGTGTTTGTAGTTGAGTTTCAGTCATCCAATGTACACCACTCTTCACAGTGTAACTTTCCTGCCATTATAGTTCCCCATTTTCTTCCTTCTCCACCTCCTACCTGTCTTCGGACTGCATTCTTTTTCACTCTCTCTTACCGTTGTCATGGTAGTTGTTAGTGTAGTTAGTTCTCTAACTGCGCTCACCACTCTTTGTGGCACACTTCATATCATGGGCTGGTCCTTCCAGCCTGCATCTCTATTGTCGCTTGGTATTATTATCATGCTGTTTTTTTTCTTAAATCCCACAAATGAGTGAGACTATTCTGTGTCTATCACTCTCGCTCTGACTCATTTCATGCAATATAATAGTTTCTGTGTCCCTCTAGGAAAATTTCATGATTTCACTTTTCCTAACAGCTGCGTAGCATTCCATTGTGAAGATATACCACGGTTTCTTTATCCACACATCTCTTTTGAGTACCTAAGTTGTTTCCAGATTCTGGCTATTGTAAATAATTGCTGCAAAGAACATAAGAGTGCAGAGAGCATTTATGTATACTCTTAATCCTAACTCTAAATCTAACCCTAATTTTTGCTAACTCTTATCCTAGCCTATCCTTAAAATTGTCAATTAGCCTTAGTTTCACTATCATCTAAACACTTTACATTTATCTTTAAATATAAAGGCAGCCAAATCTAAAAGCTATTCCCTATATGCACACAAACCCTGACCCTAGCCATAGCCTTAATCCCAATCCTAATTTGTACTAACCCTGAGCATATTTTAGGCCTAACTCTATCTAATAACCTGAATTTAACATTTTTCCTAATTGTAACTTTAGTCACATTATTAACTTTCATTTCTAATTTTGAACACAACAAAACAAAATATATACCATATAAAAAGTAACCTTAACCTTATCCCTAATTCTAATTCTAGTCTTAAACTTAACTTAATGTTATTTTAGACCTAAACTTACCAACTAACCAAAATTTAACAAGAGCCTTATACTTAACTAGCATTTTTATCTTTAAAGACAAGCAAAACCAAACACCTAACCCTTCATAAACTATAGTTTATTCCTAGGCCTAATCTTAATCCTAGTTTATACAAACCCTGATTCTCGCCTTAAAAAAAAAAAAACCAATGTAGCCTAAATTTAAATATATCCATATACTTAACTTTGATTTATCTCTTTAAACATAAAAAAGACAACACCAAATCATATCCAGGAAGCATAACATGTAAAACATAACACTGAGTTCTATACAAACACTAACTCTTATTATATGACTAGTGTAGTCTTAGTATTGAATTAGGGTTAGGTTAAGATTAAGGTTACTCTGGTTTAAGATTGGTTTGTATAAGGCTTGGGTGTTAGGTTTGTCTGTGTTTAAAGTTAAAAGTTCTAGTTAAGTCTAGGCAATTAAAGATTTTTTTTTGCTGCTTGGTACTAGCATCTGGGTTAGTTTAAAGTTAGGGCTACGATGAGCATTAAGTTAGGTCTAGGGTGAAGGTTAGTATTTGTATAGGGTTACATGTTATTTTTTACTGTTTCAAATTTTTTAAAAAGTTACATACAAGAATATACAAGAAGACTGTTTAAATTAGACCAGTGGTGCTCAAACTATGGCCCACGGGCCACATATTGTATTTGTTCCTGTTTTGTTTCTTCACATCAAAATAAGATGTATGCAGTATGCATAGGAATTTGTTCGTAATTTTTGTTTTTACTATAGTCTGGCCTTCCAATGGTCTAAGGGACAGTGAACTGGGCCCCTGTTTAAAAAGTTTCAGGACCCCTGAATTAGACTGATTAGTAGGTATAGACAAAGGTTAGGTTCAGCATTACTATAAGGTTAAAGTTAGGATTAGGTTTAAGGGTCCAGTTAGGATTTTTTTTTTATTATCAATGTTAGGTGTTAATTTTTACTGTGTTTGAAGTTAAAAATGAATGCTTAGTATAAAGATGTGTTTAAACTAAGGCTAAAAGGCACTTTTATGAATAAATTAGAATCAGATTTAATACAGGTTAGGATGTAGATTAGGGTTAAGGCTAAGGTTAGTGTGAGGGTTTATAGAAGGTAAGGTGTTAAGTTTTGCATATCTAAAGCTAAAAACACTAGTTAACTATAAGATATAGCTAAATGTTGACTATTTAATAGATTTAGGCCTATGTTAGCACCTAAAAAGGGGAGGTTTAGGGTTAAGATTAGGGTTAGTGATAGGATTACAGTTAAGATTAGGGTTAGTGATAGGATTACAGTTAAGATTAGGGTTAGGGTTAGAATTAAGATAGGGTTTTGTTTAGAAGTTAGATGTAATTTTTACTGTGTTTAAGATTAAAAATAAAAATCTTAGTATAAAGGTTTGGTTAATTTATGCTAAATGGCATTGTTTAACACTAAGAATGAAGGTTGAGTATATAGGGCAGGAGAGATAGCATGAAGGTAGGGTGTTTGCCTTGCATGCAGAAGGACAGTGGTTCGAATCCCGGCATCCCATATGGTCCCCTGAGCCTACCAGGACCCAAAAAAACAAACAAAAAAAGTTGAGTATATATATATATATATATATATATATATATATATATATATATATATAAATTATTTTGTTCTGTTTTGTTTTGTTTTTGGGTCACACCTGGCAGCGCTCAGGGGTTACTCCTGTCTCTATGCTCAGAAATTGCTCCTGGAAGGCTCAGGGAACCATATGGGATGCTGGGATTTGAACAATCGACCTTCTGCATGAAAGGCAAATGCCTTACCTCCATGCTATCTCTCCAGTCCCAAAAATTAAAATTAAATGTAGCAATATTATTATATTTAGGTTAATTGACAATTATGGATAGGTTAAAATTGGGTAGGTTAGCATTAAGATTAAATTTAGGATTAGAGTTAAGATTAGGCTTTGAAGGGGCAGAGAAAAAAGATTATGTATGTTTAGGTTTTATATTTTGCTGAGTTCAAAGTTGAAAGTGAATAGTAAGTATAAGATGACTGTTAAAATTAGCCTAATTCATAGTATTAGGCCTTGGCCATTTACAGGGTTAGTATAGGGTTAGAATTGGTAGGATTAGGGCACAATTTATGGTTAGGCTTTGTTTGGGGTTAAGTATTACATCTGCTGTGTTTAAAGTCTAAAATAAAATTTAGTATAGTGATATGGTTAAATTTAGGTTAGATGGTAGTTTGAAGAAAAGGCTATATTCAGTCCTAGAATAGGTTAGGTTAGGGTTGAGACTAGGAATAGGGTTGAGTTAAGCCTTATTTCTTTTTTTTACTATGTTTAAAGTAAAATATGGTAGTTAACTATAGGGCAAATGTTAAAATTTTACTTCTTAGTAGGTTAGGCCTATACAGTATCTGGGTTTGTATATGATTAGGGTATTACTAAGGTTAAAAATAGAATTAGGGTGGCCAGAGAAATAGCATGGAGGTAAGGTGTTTGCCTTGCAAGCAGAAGGTCAGTGGTTCAAATCCTAGCATCCGAAATGGTCCCCCGAGCCTGCCAGGAGTGATTTCTGAGCATGGAGCCAAGAGTATCCCCCTAAGTGCTGCTGGGTGTGACCCAAAAGCCAAAAAAAAAATAATAAAGTAGAATTAGGGTAAGGGCTCTTTTTTTGTATAGAGCTAGGTATTAGGTTTTGCTATGTTCAAAGTTAAAATGAAAGGTAAGCATATGGCTGTTGGAGTAACCAATTTCACTCCATTCAGGATATCTCTTCTTTTCTTGTGCTTGTTACTCAAGGACTGGAAGTACCTCTGGATTGGTCCCTTACTCTTATCATTTCTCCACCCAAGGTTCTCCACCCAAAAATGGCCTCAGGACTCAGAAAAAGCTGCTATGTGCCTGCTGGTATCTTTTGCTAGTGAGCAGAAAGTTTGTGGTAGAAATTTTCTAAACCTGTCTTATTTTTTTCAAACTTGTGTAGATTAATTTCTGTGTCAGTGTTTGCCTCCAGATCCACAATCCCAGATCCCTCAGGATTGGGCATGAGGCTTCTGCTTCATATGACTATTGTTAAATTTAGGCTAATTGGTCACTTAATGCCTAGGCTAGGTTCAGGATTAATATAGGATTAGGGTTATACTTAACATTAGGGCTGCAATTAGGGTTTGGAATTGTTTAGGGGTTAGCTGTTCCATGTGGCTGTTCTTGAAGTTGAAATAAAAGTTAAATGTGGTATATTGTGAAATTTAGGCCAATTCACTCTTTCAACGATAGACAAGGATCAGTTTTAAGATTAAATAGGTTTGCTATAGATTTAGGGCTTGGATTAGAGTTAGAGTATTTTTAGATCTTACATTTTGCTGAGTTAACATTTAAAATGTTAGTTTTGGGGCTGGAGTGATAGCACTGTGGGTAGGGTGTTTTCCTAGCAAATGGCCAACCCGGATTTGATCCCTGGCATCCCATAGGTACCCCCAAGCCTGCCGGGGGTAGGATGATTATAGAACCAGGAATAACCCCTGAGTATCTCCAGGCTTGGTCAAATGTCCTCCTCCCCATACTAGTTAAGCATACAATGATACAGTAAGTTTGGGCTACTTGGTAGTTTTCAGCCTAGGTTAGTATATGGGTTAGTATAAGCTTAGTTTTAGTATTATGAAGACAATAAATAAGGTATAAGGAGACCCTTCCAAGGTGAAAGAATGGAACTAGACATTTTTAGGGGAGTGGGGAGCAGCACAGCAAGCTCTGCTGAAGGCTTACACTCATGAGATTCAATTGTACCATATGGGGTTCTAATGGGGTCAGCCACAAGCAAACAAGTGACGTACATGCTGTACTATCTCCGGCCATGGACCTGAACTTTTAAGGAAAACTATAATGCATTATGATCAGATGTGAACTTAGAATGATGTACACCTAGATCTATATGTCATGACACAAAATAATTTTAGGAAGAGACTGGGAAATCATTGTACATAAGTCATTTTGTAGAGTAGATTCAAACATGTTCTTTACCAGCTAGATCCACAGGTAAAGTGTGTTGTAAAAAGAAATCATTTCTGTAAAGTTTGTGAACAAATCTATTATTTGCTTGTTCTTTAAAAAAATACTGAGGTTACAATGCTGGTTATTTATAAGAACATTGTTACAGTGTATAGTCATTTATCTGTATAATTTTGGACTTTCTTATTACAATGTGACCAAAGCAAGTTGCAGGAATAAAGCAGCCCCTGAGGCTGGCATCTGATTTCAGAGGTTTCCCACGACCCCAGTTTCTATTTTCTCCATTTACTGACATAGCCTGAAATTTTCATTGGCTGCCTCACAGTTATAGTGCAAATGTGCATTGATAAAATATACCCTTCACCAGCCTTTATTTTAGGGGTTTCTTTATTCCAGAGGCTAAAGATGTTCTTAACTACTTCTTGAAAGATTCAAATATTTTTGGCAGTGGAAATTGGGTTCCTAGAGCTGAGATTGCCAGAAGGTTAAAACCCGATGCCCAGAGAACTAGACCAGGGGATGGGAGGGAAAGCAGATGAATATGTCTGCTATTTCTACAGGGCCAAGAGGGGTTGTAGCCAGCTCTGAGGTCCCCACTTGGATAGGGGCACCTACCTAACTTCAGGGAATCTCAGACCCTACACCCTCTAGGCCAGCTCTGTTTTGGGGAATCCCTGGAGCAGATCTTGTGGCTGCGTGCTGGCCACTGGCAGGGTAGGCCCTGTTCCCTCTGACCCACAAGGGGAACCCACATCTGCAAGGGAAACTCCCCCATCTGCAGGGGAAGCCCAGAGGGACAAATGACAGGAACCAGGTCTCATGTCTCCTACAGAAACCTGTGAAGTTCTGGGACAAGGGGGGAAGTTCCAAGACACTATTCCCATCCCACCCCACCCCACCCCCCCACACACACACTTTCTTGAGATTCTGGAGACAGATCCCCAGGGATCTCTCCCTGTGACCTTCTTTGTTCCCTTGATAGAACAGGGCATGAGGAGAACCAGTGTTCCTTTGGTTTCCCTGGCTGTGCTAATAATGGGGCTCCCCAAATCCCCTCCAAAAGTCCTTCCCTTGATTTTGATTTCCCCTCAAGCTACTATCCCCTTTGTCCATAGGTCCCAGGTCTCTCTACCTTGCTGTTCCAACAATGTCTTCCTGGTAAAGGCAAGACCATCTGCCAAAATCAGAGTCCTATGCATTCCCCAGGCCTGTGTCCAGATGCAGCTCCAGGCTTGCTCTGCGGCTTGTCTTTTCCACCTGTCCCTATGATCCTCGCCTGTCTCATGGATACCCTCTGACAATGCTTTATTCCTGCATAAAAGGTGTGTGGTCAGGTTGGAAATGAAGTGGGTATGTGAAGTGGGTAACTTTTCAGGGGGTAAGAGGGAAGGAGGAGTTCTCTGTAACCAGCAAGGGCTGAACCTATGAATGAAAGGGCACCTACGCATTACAAGCTCCATTAGAGGCAGGATTGCAGAGAATTAATTGCCTGGTGCAATCAACAGACAATCTTGGCCCTGCACATGCTTCCAGTAGCTCCTGAAATGTCTCTTGTTTCAACCCAGCCTAAAGAGTTGCAGAGCTCCTGCTCTGGTCCGTCTACTATGTTTACACCTGAGCATAGAGCCTAGAGTAGGGCTGGACAGTAGATCTGACAGAAAATTGAGACTATCTAATGTGCTAGGGAAGGATAATAGAAACCAAGAGAAATGACAACTGAAAAAAAAAACATTAAAAATAATGTCTACTAAACATAAATCTTGGTATTTAGTGAAAACAATAAGTGGAAATAGGTTAAAAACATTCTCACACTGGAAATATATAAAGAAAAATTACCGCAATGTTCATTTTGAAGGAGACATATTTCAAGCATAAATGTAAAAAATGGGTATAAAAAATATATCAGGTCAAATGGATAGATTTATGTGGGAAAACTGGCAAAACAAGTCATTGCTAAAGTTTTTAAAGAATTTCTCAGAAAAAATGACATACAATGTAGGAAAAATTATAGAAAATATAGTAAGCCTCCACAAAATTGAAATTAAGTTTTTCAAAAAGCTAACACCTGTGAGAAATTATAGACTCCTGCACCTATAAAATAGGTAACAATCAATGTTTAAAGCACGAGTTCAATCAAAAAGGATGTCTCAACAATGTTTGCAGCTTGTTTTGTTTACTTAGCATTTTGTTTTGTTTACATATTAGGAGGTCATCAATTAAATACTTGATGCAAAAATGAATGAGTGGAAGGCTAAGGTGCTCTCCATTTATTAGACATTTTAAAATATGTGTGTCTAAAGCCAATGAAATTAACACTTTAAACCTCCATTCAAGGAAATTGGTCACAGAGAATTACACAAACAAGAGACACATGAATATACATGGACTGTGCAAGCTTTAGCATAGCCTGAGCAGTCATCACTGAGCTCACAGACTGGCCATATTCTCAGCACTATATTATTCTCCTCCCTGGTTGCAAACTTGATCCTTTGTTTAAATGAACTTTGTTGTTTTTTTTTTATATATATCTTTATTTAAATACCGTGATTACAAACATGATTGTAATTGGGCTTCATTCACTAAAAGAACACCCCCCTTTACCAATGCAACATTCCCACCATCAATGCCCCAAATCTCCCTCCTCTCTCACCCCCTGCCTGTATTTGAGACAGGCATTCTACTTCTCTCACTCATTAACATTGTCATGGTAGTTGTTAGTGTTATAACTGCACTCTCTCCTGTTTGCGGTGAGCTTCATATCATGAGCCAGACCTTCTGGCCCTCAACTCTGGGCCTTATTACAATAGTGTCTTTTATTTTTCTTAAAACCCATAGATAAGTGAGACTATTTTGTGTGTCTCTTTCTCCCTTTGACTTATTTCACTCAGCATAATTGTTTCTATGTCCATCTATGGATGAAAAAATTTCATGATTTAATCTCTCCTGATGGCTGTATAATTTATATATTTTGCTTTTGGGCCACACCCGGCGGTGCTCAGGGCTTACTCCTGGTTATCTGCTCAGAAATAGGTCCTGGCAGGCATGGGGGACCACATGGGATGCTGGGATTCTAACCAACCACCTTAGGTCCTGGATCAGCTGCTTGCAAGGCAAACACTGCTGTGCTATCTCTCCGGGCCCACTGCATAATATTCTATTGTGTATATGTACCACCGTTTAGCCATTCATCTGTTGAAGGGCATCTTGGTTGTTTCCAGAGTCTGGCTATTGTAAATAGTACTGTGATAAATATAGGTGTGAAGAAGGGATTTTTGTATTGCATTTTTGTGATACTAGGGTTTATCTCTAGGAATGGTATAGCTGGATCATATGGGAGCTTAATTTCCAGTTTTTGGAAAAATCTCCATATTGTTTTTCATAAGGGCTGAACTAGATGGCATTCCCACTAGCAGCGAATAAGTGTTCCTTTCTCCCACATCCCACCAGCACTGATTGTTCTTGTTCTTTGTGATGTATGTCAGTCTCTGGTGCATGAGATGGTATTGTTTGATTTGCATCTCCCTAATAATTAGTGATGAGGAACATTTTTTTATGTGCCTTTGACCATTTGTTTTTCTCCTTGGATAAATTGCTCATTTCTTCTCCCCATTTTTTGATGGGGTTAGATGTTTTTCTCCTGTTAAGTTCTGTCATACTTTGTGTATGTTCAATATTAGGCCCTTATCTGATGAGTATTAGGTAAATAGTTCCCCCCATCCTGTGGGTGGCTTTTATATCCTAGGAACTATTTCCTTTGAGATGTAGAAGCTTCTCAGACTAATATAGTCCCATCTGTTTATCTATATTTCCACTTGTATGGAGAGTGCTGTTTTTGCCTTGAAGATGCCTTTAGTCTCAATGTCCTGGAGTGTTTTACCCACATGTTGTTCAATATACCTTATGGTTTCAGGTCTGATATCCAGGTCTTTAATCTATTTGGATTTGACCTTTGTGCATGATGTTAGAAGGAGGTGTGGTTTTTGCAAGTGACTGACCAGTTGCCCCAACACCACTTGTTGAAGAGGCTTTCCTGGCTCCATTTTGCATTTCTTGCCCCTTTATCAAATATTAATGGATTGTATATTTGGGGCAAATTCTCTGAATACTCAAGTCTATTCCACTGATCTGAGGAAACGTTTGTCTTTATTCCAATACCATGTTGTTTTAATGACTATAGCTTTGTAATACAATTTAAAGTTTGGGAAAGTGATGTCTCCCATACTCCTTTTCCCAAGGATTGCTCTAGTTATTCATGGGTGTCTATTGTTCCAAATGAATTTCAGGAGTGTTGGATCCACTTCTTTGAAGAATGTCATGGGTATCCTTAGAGGGATTGCATTAAATCTGTACAATGCTTTGGAGAGTATTGCCATTTTAATGATGTTAATCCTGCCAAACAATGGGCAGGGTATGTGCCTCCATTTTCTTGTGAACAGGGACTTTAAAGACAGATAGTAAGCACATCAATGTTCAGTGGGCATACTAGGAGTAAAGACTGAGCTATTTCATGCCAATCCCCAGGAACTTTTAAAGTATAGATAAAGACCATAATAACTTTTCCTTCTAGTTTTCTCTGTTTCACTCTGAATCTAAGATTTCTTGAATTATTTTATTTTTCCTGGGGCATTTTTTGCTTGTCTGGATTATATTCTTTTGGGGGGCCACACCCAGTAGCATTCAGGAGTTAATCCTGATTCTATGCTCATGAATCACTCTTGACAGGCTCTAGGGACAATATGGGATGCAGTGGATCAAACCTGGCTCTGCTGCATGCAAGGCAAGCACTCTATGGATTATATTCTGAAAAAAAAAAAAAAACCTAAACTGCTCTACCCAGAACACTAATCTTCCCAACCTTAGAGTTATTGTTAGGAGGATGATTTCCCACATCCATGAAAACACAAAATGGGTCAGATAGTTTAAAGATTGCTTTTTTTCCTGTGGCTGTACAACTATGAAGATCCAGGCCAGCCAAGGATGTTGGCTTTCAGATAGATCCTTCCCTGAAAACACTCCCCACTCCTCATCTTCCCACCTCAATAAAATGCCTTGACCTAAACAAATAAATAAATAAATTCAAAGATTGGATTTTGTTACTACACTTAACATTATCGCTTCACATAACATATATTTAAAAAATCACTGAGGTATGATGCATTCTTGAATACTAGGTTCTAGAAATCCAATAGTTTATGCTGAAAGCATTTCTTAATTTTTATGTTCAATTTTCATCAGAAACACTAGATCAAGTTTTAAATTTCATAAAATTTTCATTGTAAATATTTTTATATTCCCATATTGTTTAAAACTTACTTTACATTTCCCAGTAATTGATTTTTAAAATTTTGCATATTAAAATTAGATAAAACTTCACTTATTTGCTAATATTAGACACATTTTAACTGCTGGAGAGCCTCATGTGCATAATTCTAGTTCATATAAATATTTATGCAGCAAAGAAGTACCCTTCCTACATAGTCCTTCCTGAGTCACCTCAGACCTGCCAGCATATGGAATTTTCCAGTCTAACCTTAACATAATGCAACCTTCTTGCATCCTCCACAAAGCAGAAGCCAAGTCTCCTTGAACCATCTAAGTACCATGTCCTCTGCCACAGTAGCCCAAGAATGTTTTTGGAATAGCAGCATTAATATGTTTTCTCTTTTTGGGGGGAGGGGCATACTCAGATGTACTCAGGACTTACTCCTTGCTCTGCCTTCAGGGATCACTCCTGGTGTGCTCAGAAACCATATGAAGTCCAAAGCAAGCACCTACCCAATGTACTATCTTTCCAGCTCTCTAATCTCAGTTTTCTCTTTATCAGGGATCAGTACAGCATGTTCTTCTAGAAGGTATTTGAACCTAAAATAAGGGGAGAGTGAATGAATAAGCACTTGCATTAGATGCAACAAGAAAACAGTGAAGATTCTCACGACAGTGTCTGCAAGTCAACTGCTTCTGAGGATGGAGGCAAAGAGAGTACATAACAGTGATCCTTCAGGCTGATAGGCCTCCACCCTCCAATTGCTCATGAGAGCGTGACACCAACAATCAGCTCTGACCTCCCACACCCAGACACCCTCCCCTGTTACCCCTGCTGGGTTGGATCAGCAGGGAGGAGAGATACCAGCTTGAGAAACCCAACACTCTAATCGGGCCATTCTCTGTGCTCTGGCATAATGTCAAGGCTTGCAGCACCCTTGGGAGAGCTCTCCTCACATGATTATGCTGTTCCAGCTGATCCTTTGGGCATAAGACAGAAACTGGAGGGGAGGGAAGAAAGAAAGGCTCAGAGGAAGAGTTCAAGGCTCTGTTCAGGCTTTGCTAGATTGACTGCAAAGATGGGGTAAACCTTCAGGTAGAGGTGCCCAGCCAGAAACAAGTAGGACATCACAATGCACCCTTGACCATGGTCAGAAGAGGTGATGGTTTCAGCATACAAACACCTGGAAAACTAAAGAGTTCTATTTGCACCCAGAATGTGTTAAAATTCACATTGTCTGCAAGTCTTTCAACAGCAAGCCTTTAGGAGTAGTTCATAAAATCAGGCTCAGGAGTACAAAAGCACTGAACTGGCACTAACTTCTAGGTTGAAAGTTCCACCATCAGTTCAGAGGAGACTTGAAAACAAACCGTGCCACCATCTGTCATTGTTCACTGTCTTCTTGGGGGTGGGTTGGGAGGAGGAATTAAGAACAAAATTAGAATTCTCCAATGGCTGAAAGTTTAAACTTCCTTGAAAAAAGGCAGGCATACAGGTCAGCTAGCAGACATGACCCAGCAGTCTACAGAGACAGGCTCCAGTTCAGGGAACCAGGAAGGAAAGTTGGCAGCTGTCATGACCTCAAACAAATAGCAGCTCTGCTTTAAAAGCAGGAAGGACTTGAGGTCTGGCTCTCTTTGGGAGAAGGGTCTGTTTTCTCAGGGTTTACTCCTGGATCTGTGCTCAGGGTCACTTCTGCTGGTTCTCAGGGGACAATAAGGGGTGCTATGATCAAACCTGGAAGGCCAGTGCCTTCCTTCTGTACTATCTCTCAAGCCCCAAAGTCTGTCTCTTTTTAACCTACTCTTCTCCCTACTAAGGTGCTGCTATCTTTATGATTAAGGTGAATACAATCCAGAGCAGTGAAAGGAGCAGATAACCCATTTGTAGGCCCCATCAAGCATTGCACAGACCTAATCAGAGAGTAAAGGCCCAGGGCAGGTCAGCTATTTGCTGGTCTCTGAAGGTTTTCTATCTTTTTTCTATTTCCCAGACTTTGCTGCTGGTTGTAGAATTTCATTTACAGCCCTAACTAAGACATGTCTTCCAGGGATTTTCACTATCTCACCACTGGGCTGGACTCAATGATTTCCACAATTCCTCTGGACTCTGCATACCCACAAGCTTGAGCCACCATTTGAGATGCCAGATGAAATCTTCAATCTAGTTCCTTCTACCAATTACCTCTTTTTATTTCAATGATCAAGGTTACACATAAAAAGAAGTCTCCATGGGGCAAGAGAGATAGCATGGCGGTAGGGCATTTGCCTTGCTTGCAGAAGGATGGTGGTTCAAATCACGGCATCCCATATGGTCCCCCGAGCCTGCCAGGAGAGATTTCTAAGCGTTGAGCCAGGAGTAACCCCTGAGCATTGCCGGGTGTGACCCTCCCCCACAAAAAAAGAAGTCTCCTCAGCCCTGCATAGAACACGAGTATATAGAGATGTGTGTCTTAAAACATTTTTGAATAGCCAATATCAAAGAATGTAGATGGCTTATGATCTGTAAAGGTCAGACCATAACATCTACACCTGTAAATTGCAAGAAAGCATCTCAAGGTATAAATCTGTTGGAAAAACTCAAGAAGGTGACAGATATAAAAGTTTGGGGAAGTTTGAGAAACTAAACAAGTGTAGAATCAGAAACAGAATTTTTATACTTAAATTTCTGATCCAAGATGCAGCTGCCAGGCACAAGACAAAAGAAAATGCATTATTGGTGAACATCAATAGTAAAATACTGCACTATCAGTGGGGGAAAGAATGGTAAAATAAGAGGTAAAACAGGGAAAAGGTGATTTGACTTTATATAAGCAGGACTGAGAACCACAGATGTTGTTAGATGACATCTAGCTATTAACCCAAAACAAAGATTTTCTTCCATTTTCTTCTTTCCTTTAATCTTTGATTAAATTTAATCTCTTTGATTAAATTTTCTTCTTTCCTTTAATCTTTGATTAAATTTAATCTCTTTCATCTGGATCTTACTTCACCCTGCTCCACCTGGTTGAATTTTTTTACTGGGTTTAATAAAGAAAGAGTAGTTCTGGTTTTTGGCTCAGAGGGAGATACCACAAGGTGCAGACTGATTCCATGACTCTCTCCTGACTGATTTGGTTTATCAATTCTTCACCATTAACATTAAAATGTTAAACCATTAATGTTAAAAAAAAAAAAACCTGCTTCTTCAGACCCATCTACTTGGGAGTAATGATATGGTGCCCAGAATGGTTCCACAACATTGGGATTTATTTTACAAGATGTTTTGACGTAAATTCACCAGGCGCCTTTTTTGTATGTGTCTTTCCTCTAGAATATCAGCAGGACAGAGAACACTGGAGTCCACCCTAGATCTAGATTGCTCCTTGGCATCAGTTGATGTCTGGATCCTGGCATTTAAGGACCAGTAAACAGACTTGCTAGTGAGATGGTTTGTTTGAGGCCACAGCCCTGGGAATAGACTGAAGGTTTAAGGAAGGGAATCCCAAGGGAAGTGGGGTGGGAAACCATGAGTATTACCTGAACTTTGCATAGGGCAGATTTCTCCCAACTCTAAGAAGTTCGGGATCCATTATGGGAGGAATTTAATCTTAGAGATTAGAGCCACAGAGGAAATTCCGCTTGTGTGAGAAGCTAGAATCAAGGACACAGATATGAATGAAGCTGCATCAGCCTAAGGTCAAAGCTGAAAATGGAAGTTAATGTGTTACCTACTTCTAGAGCTCAAGTAGAGATGCATCTTATTGTGAAAACTACTCTGCTTTACTTCTCTGGACAAGGTAATTAAAATAAGTCACTAACAATTGGCTTTTGTCATACTCATTCAAATTATGTAAATTATTACTTTGTTATATTATAATTACTATTATTTATTCAATTACTTCCATATATCCTATGCTGGCCTATTATATCCCCTCTAATTTACACAGTGACCCAGTAGCACAGATATTTGCAGTTAAGTAAACAGAGATTCAGAAAAGTAACTGAGGTTACACAGTTTGTGACTGGCTGTATGAAGATTTAATGGAAGGAAATTCCAGATCAGGTAGGTCTAATTCCAAGGCCCAACCCACAACCTTCCATGAAAATTTGATGCTCTGGGTCACCAGGTGATGAAGTGATTGTAAGAATTCAGACCAGGGTCCTGTATCTAAACTAGGAACCAAATTAAGCTGTAGTCATC
>PVKC010013413.1:6140-16946 GCA_004027635.1 Crocidura indochinensis | reverse complement strand
CTAAGGAAATTCTAAGTCTATTTCAACATTACTTTCAACACTTTTTTCTGTCCACATCTAGGGGAGTGGATAAATGGTTCGGGAGACTCTAGTATTTGAAGCAATAACTTAAGATTTTTGAAAGCACCTACCACTTGGAGAAGTTTATTTATTTTGTAAAGCAGATAGTATAAATACCAAGAAAAACTACCCTATTACAGCATTATTATGTAAGAAGTGGAGATTAATTTCAAACTTTCTCTAATAGGCATCAAGCAAGTAACAAGTCTCCTGTTATCCTTGGTTTCAGCATGATAATATTGCATCATAAGATCTGAAGTTTTATAACATATTATTGCAAAAACATAAACTTTGAATGAAAACTTATATATACAAATATATTCTTAAATTATTTTTCAAACTACTTGCTAGCGCATGTGGGGCTCCAACTGAATACTTCTATCTGGATACTTATTAGATATAGATATTTGTTAGAATCAAAAACTTTTTTTTAAACATATTTGCTAAAACAAATGTTTCTGATACTATAATAGAATTTATAAACAGTAGAGGTAAATATAACCAGTTCAACAATCACAGATTAAAACAAATAATTTAGTTGACTATGAAAGCTAGTCTTAAGATAATAAAATTCACTACATGTACATCAGGAGGTACAAGATTAGTACTTGAACTCAAGGCTACCAAGTCTCAGAAACATAAGGACGTAGAATGGAAATTTACCTTTGGGTTTGAAAGCTAATGCTCAAATATGAAGACAATAAGTATAAAGCTATTCTGGTCTTAAAGATACACTACCTCAAGTCTTAGCAAGTACCTAAGCTATTTTACTTTGGGGGGGCACACCCATTTGATGCTCAGAAATCACTCCTGGGTTGGGGTGACCATATGGGACGCCGGGGGATTGAACCGCGGTCTGTCCTACAGTGGTGCTTGCAAGGCAGACACCTTACCTCCAGCACCACCTTCCAGGCCCCCTAAGCTATCTTTCTTAAAAATTTTTTTTATTGAAATACAGTGAGTCAGGGCCATTTCCACCATCAGTGTCAATCTCCCTCCAATGAACCCAAAGTGCATCCTATACCACCACCCTTTGCCCCCTGGCCCTGCCAGTATAACAGGCCCATTTAAGTTTAGATAGTTAAAATTTAGGTCTCTTGATTCTATTGTCATTAAATTTAGCTAAGATATTTAGTTGTGTCCTTATTTCTTCCCCACCAATGCATCTGAGACTACTTGGCCCTGACTCCCAGCCTAAGCTATCATTAGACCAATCACACCCATCATTTCACTTCCAGTTTTGGAGTGTATAGGTTGGGGAGAAGAGCCTCTCAGGTAAAGCAATCCCCATGCATAAATTTACTTTGACATTTCCCACACATCTATCTCAAACTAAGTAACAGACACCATGAAGACAATCCATTAAAGTGATAAAGGATACTTTCAGTGTAAAGACTTTAATAATCTTTGTATTGATATATAATTGGCATATACCATTTTATTGATATCAGGTGTAAACAGAATAATTCAATATGTTTATATTTTGAAATGGCAGCATTGTAAGTCTATTTAGTATTCTTCTGTCACATAGTTACAAAAGAATAGAGCCTTTCAAAATCCAAAAGTAACTGAAAAACTGTACATTCAATGCAAGAAGCTACTAACAAAAATTCATTTGGTATTCACAAAATGATTTGGGGGGGGTCCATACTTGGTGGTGCTCAGGACTTCTTCATCTGCACTCAGGAATCACTCCTGGCAGAACTCAGAGTGGTGCCATGGATGAAACCTGGGTTGATCATGCGCAAAAAAGCTCCCTATCTTTTATACTATTGTCTGGCCCCACAAAATGATTTTTATAGATGACCACATCAAAAAAATAATGAAACAGTTTTCTGACCCTCAACTGGGAAAATTCATACACAAAATTAAATATTAGAATGTTCCATGCTTTTAGTAAATTAAAAAGTCTCATGTTTTATTCAATATCAATAAACAAGAAAAGTAACACAGTTCCTGATTATGAAAAAATTACTAACTTGATCTTGGATTCCTATATAGATATCTGCATTGATTTAGATGCCCCAAGACACAGAGAAAATAAAATTCCTAATCAAACAGATCGTTTTAAGAAACTTTTTCTTTTCTTTTAAAGGCAAACTCTTCTGTTCATATTCCCTAAGTCCTACAATGGGTTTTCTTCTTTCAGAATGTTTTTTTCCTGGATGGTCATTGAAATGAATGAAAAATGGACAAGCCCAGCCAAGTGAATTCTTGGCTGTAACTTCCTTGAGAAGTGTTTTGTGGGTAGGCAGCAGAATGAACTGCTATAAAAGTCACGGAGTTGGCTTTTAATCATTTCCGTTTTTCTGTTCTCGAGCCACATCTCTCCTTTCTGCTTGCATAAGAAATATGAGCTTAGTAAGAAGAAAATGTTTTAATGTCCAATCACAAAATAATACTAAATATTTGGTGTCTACTAAGAGTTTCTTCAAGTTATTTGCTTTACTTCATGTAGATCCATATCAAAATAGCACCTACAATTATGATTTTTATTTGACTGTAGCAATTCTTTCAGTCTGCTACTATTCTCTCAATATCTAGTTATCTCTTCTTTTGTAGTAATAAGAACCAGAATGTTAGTGAGAGACTACCATTCAGACACAAGTACACATCATTTAGCTTCTTCTGCAATAGCTATGATTGGCATATTCATGTTTCCTTCAAAGAAATGCAACTTCCAGGAAGTCTTCTCATGAGGAAGGAAATATTGCTCTTTTTTATCATTTCCTTTGTCCATCTGGATAAATGCAGATATGATGTGACAACTGAGTCTCTAGTAGTAATTTAGGACCATGAACTAGAAATCTAGAAAGCAACATTGAGAGGAGAGAAATAGAACCCAGAATTCTGAACCAAACCTTTGGTTTACCTACCTATTAACTTATTTGGTCAATAAAAGAAAAATAATCAACCATCTTACTGAAGTTATTCTTTGGTTATTCTTTTGGTCACATGTAGCCAAATCAAGCAATGTTGAATTCTACTTGTGTTTTCTTGCAATCTTTCGAATTCTATTATTAAAACCATTCACTTATGCTTCTTTCTTTTTTTTAAAATCTCTAAATTCTATCAGGCAGATGTGTACAAAGTTAAAATACTTTACAAGTATCCACGAAAGCTTAGCATTATTTTGGTGTGATGCTAGAGACCACCTATGTAATTCGACTTGAAGTTATATCATCCATAATGAAAATAAAAGTGGCAAGAGATCACCAGTTCTGATGATGGTGCCCTGAAATATTACCCTATTCACTAATCTTAGAGGCTATCAAACTCTGAGCACTGTATGTCTGGTCATCTAAATCTGTTTCTCAACCTTCTGGCCATGGCTCCCTTTGGACCTTGTTTTCTTCCTGTGGCCCCTATCGTTGAAACCTTAGTTTTATATTGTTTCCCCTATTTATGTTATTTTCACCTGCAAATACCTTGTAATATCCTGGAATTCTTAGGGGGCCATATGGTCCCCCAGTCAAGAAATGTGGGCTAAATCATGAATAAGAAAATAACACGCACTGTCCTAAGCCATCTGTTTGCATTAAGAGCATCAAATTAAGTGAAGTAAATTAAGAGTTTCTGTTCATTTAATTGAATTGGTTATATAATTTTATTACAAAATAATTTTGTAGCTCATTCTTAGCACGTCAGTGATAAGCTGGTTCTGCTTCAACATATTACCAGACTCCCCATTTCTCCTTATTACAGAAACTACCATTGCTGCAGCTGTGGCTTGGATAATTCTTTGCCTTTGCTATTTCAGAGGTTTAGCACTCTATAGTAAATGGCATTATTATCCTGAGGGTTAGTCAAGCAAAGCCAAATGGTCTACAGTAAACCTTTAAAAGTCACAAAGATTTCCTATAATATTATAACTATGTAAAATGACAATGTGTAAACCTGCATAGGTTGCCAACTTATATAGTGACATGAAAATTAGTAAATCATCATGGCATTATTAGTTGTACTTTGTATAAAGAGATTTTTCAGGGATTTAAATGATATAAACAGAACCCCACCATACACTTTATAAAGCATAGAAACAATTCACAGGAATTTTTTAAGCTCTCTGAGGTTTAGGAAAGATAAAAACTGCTCCAATTTTTCTCTTAGGATCATTTTTTTCAATTCCAACTACTGTATGATCTAAACCCAAAGGATGCTATCATAGCTTAGTCCAGTTATTAGAATAAGGCTTCCAAACATGTCCCTAGACATAGTTATATAATGTCTTCTCTATTCATGATTAACTTCCTGGACTTCTTGACCAGACATTTCCATAAGGCCATCCTAACAACCAGTGTCATTCACTGCATACCCCCACAAGTGCATTTTGTGCATCTGGCTGGATATAGAATGGACCATGCTCACTTATAATCTTTTGGGACTATGAACTAACTCATTCAGTCAATTCATACTATCAAACATGACAACATCTCTTAGTAAAATATCTGGCACATGACCAATATTCAAATTACACTGCTGATATTTCTATTATATTTCAACCATTACTATTAATGTTAGAAGTTACTGACCAATGGAAACCCTTCAACTAATAAAAAAATTAATAGCAAAAAAGCACTAAGAATCTGATACAAAATAGTAAATGTGGCACAATTATGAGTATAAAAATACTTTAAGATCCTAGGTTTGATCTTCAGTCTCATGTTATCTTTTGAACATGTATGTTGCTTACTTATCTCTGTTACTTTGCTTGCCTATTTCCAGTCTGTAGAAGCCCATGTTCTCTCTTGAACACATATATCTCACTTTCTCTCCCCTCATAACTTTCTAGGTAAGTTTTTATAAAAATGATCATATTCCACACACAGCCCTCCTAAGAGTGGCTTCATCAGCAGAGATAATACTCTGGGGCCAGAGAGATAGCATGGAGGTAAGGTGTTTGACTTGCTTGCAGAAGGTAGGTGGTTTGAATCCCGGTGTCCCATATGGTTCCCCGAGCCTGCCAGGAGTGATTTTTGAGCATAGAGCCAGAAGTAACCCCTGAGCACTGCCAGGTGTGACCCAAAAACCACAAAAAGAAAAAAAAAAGCAGAGATAATACTCTGGATCCACTTCTGGGAGCAAAGTTCTCTGCTCTGTAGAACAATTTCTAACTTTCCATGTCCTTCACTATTAAAACATATGTATATCTGTAAAATAAAATTTTACTATTGAAGTTAAGAATCTACATGACAGTTAAGAAGCAAGGTACAAAAGATATTCGTCTCAATATCCAAGACTCTGCAATAAAGAATGTGGCTGGAAAAGCATGAAGTGCTCACTTATTTATGGTTGAACTTGAGCACTGATGAGAAGACTTCCAGCTTAACAAATCTACCCGGTGCTTTCAACTCTCTTCACCCATCAGCTCAGTACAATAATTAATCCCTTCCTGATTATTAAATGATATAGACATCCAAAGATATATGCCAATGTAGCAAGACTAATCCCCAAAAAGAGATTTTATGAAGGCAATGAAAGCAGTGTTAAAACCACTTATTCTAGCAGCCTGGGGGGTGAGGGTGGGGGATATGGGATGCAAGTTGGGAACAGGGGGTGAAGGGAGGACATATTTGGTGATGGGAATTCCCCTGATACAATGTTAATATGTACCTAAAATATTACTGTGAAAGATAGGTAAGCCAGTATGGTCAGAGTAAAAATGTATAATATAAAAAAGACAAATTATGGCAAAGTTGCTGTGTTAAGAATGGGAGCAACCTAAAAATTAAAATTGGGATAAGAAAAGAGTCACTATTTCCAAAGATAACCCTCCATGGATTTAGAGGGATCCATGGGCAACTGATGATGCCCAATGTTACAGAAGTGATCCTCTATCATAGGGCAATACAACAGAAAGTGAAACATTTAACAATGGATGTTATAGGATGGTATTGCATCATTCTGGAAATATTAGGAGGAAGATCTAGAATGAAGACTATCTTATCTGAGCTACCATTCAAAGAACTCTAGACTGGGATGGCATAAACAATAAAAAAAATGTTTTCTCATAGTCATTCAGCCCAAGATCATTGCGTCAAGTGATTTTGATTTCTCCTGAGGTCTCTATTCTTGGCTCACAAGTGGCCACCTTCTCCCTGTTTCCTCACTTGATGCTCTGGCATATCTTCTTTCAAAGGACACCAGTCTTCCTGTATTAGTTTCTGGTCCTTTTGACCCCATCTAACATATTTAAAGCCCCAGAGCCCTATTTCCAAATGTAGTCTTGTGGGCTTTTGGAGTTTCAACAGATGGACATATCTCACATAAAGCGAGATCTTTAACATGTGGAAAACAATCAGTCTATAACTGACCAATGAGTTGCAACAGAAATGGAAGAGCTGAAGGTAACATCCAGACTTCCACCCTCACAAATCAAGATCAGACATGAATGCAGTTTTTTTGCACTTATGTTCTGGGTGGGGGCAATACAGATAAATTCTTTATTAGAAAAATAAAATTGTAAGTGTCTGTAGGGAGTTAGCATTGTGGTAAGAGTCAAGTTGAATAAATGGTGCCAATAACTCAGGTGAGATTATCTCTGAGAGGTAAGGTATGTCAGGAAGCTAACTGTATAAATGTTGATTGATAAATAAACTATAAATGGTAGCTGATAGCATGGGGATGGTAGAGATGACACAAGGAGACTGCAAGTAAAGATGGATCCAAGATACATCAACCTTAAATTAATGATTATAATAAAAGGAGATATGAGGGAAAGCGAGTAAAACAGAAAAAAAATAAATTATTCAGAAGAAAATACTCCAGTTAACATGAAAAAGAGTGGAAATGAGGTAGTCTTCAAAGGGGAACAGCATCTACAGAGAGATCCCAGTTACTGTGATCAGACAAACATTAGAAGTGAAACCTCAAGTGACTCAAGTTAAAGCAAAGTGGAGACCCTGCAAATCATTGTGATTCATCAATACTGGACAAAAGTTTGCTGCTGGTGAGATTGGCTGGAGAAGAGGGATAACTGAAGAGCAAACCCCTTCCAGATGTGCTGGAATTTAGCTGTCCCATAGTGAGAAGGGAAGTGACTTGTCCTGAAGCAGGACTAAGTACCATGCTCCATGTTCAATCCAAACAGAGGCTCCTGTCTTGAGAGCTTTGTGGCCAGTGCACAGAAAGAGGGAAAAATGCCGTCCACTGCCTCTGAAAATCTGAAATGTATTTTTTCATCTTTTTCATTATATGAATCTGCAGAAGCCATTTAAAAACAGTGATTTTTTTTGTAATGAAAATTCTCTGCCAAAAATAATAGCCTAATAAAATTGGACTACTTAGCTATTTTATAATGATTCCATTTAAAAAAAGATCTTTCAGGATAAAACATTTCTGGCTGTGATTGCTTTAAATGACTTTAAAAATAAATTAAAACTGTGCAAAACTAAAGCAGCATTTTGAATAGTTGATTCAATCTGGAATCACAAGCAGAGTAATGTATTTCAAGTTTATTATGAAGTGGCTTATTTAGGTATATTAAATAGGTCTGGCTGTGGTTTACATATGGCCGACATAATAAATATTAGGTAAAATATTTGGATACCTATTTTTGCGGGGGGTCACACCTGGCGACGTTCAGAGCTTATTCCTGGCTATGCACTCAGAAATTGCTCATGAAATGGACGCCAGGGGGTCAAACTGCTGTCCGTCCTACATCAGCCTCTTGCAAGGCAAACGGCCTACCACTGCACCACTGCTCCAGCCCTGATATCTGAATACTCTTAATTTGTTTCACCTAAGAGCCCTACCCAGGAATCATCAGAAGCAGGACATCCAAGAACAGCAATAGTGTCCAAGGCAAGAAGTACTGGCACTAATATGGGCCAACTGGTCATACCGTAGAGGGGCGAGTTCCTCTGGAAATGCAGGTTCCTTTTCCTCCCCACACATTTGTTTTTAATTCTTTATTTCTTAGTAGCCAAAAAAAAAAAAAAAAAAAAAAAAAGGTAAGAAAATTGTATGGCCATTGCACTGAAATGTGATCATTCTTTATTTTCTTTAACTTTTTAAAAATCACCATGAGATAGAGTTAAAAGTTGTTGATAAATGAGTTTTACTCATACAATGTTCTAACACTCATCCCTTCACCAGTGTTCATTTTCCACCACCAATTTCCCAAGTTATCTCCCTGTCATCCCACGGCCACCCCCAGCCTGCCCCTATGGCAAACATTTCTCTCTCATCTCTCCTGTCTCTCCCTGCCTCTTCCCTTTCTCTTTTTCTCTCATGGGATTATTCTTAATACATATTCTTAACAATACTGAACTACACAGTTAAAATGAGCAAGATATTTAGCTTTATGTTATGTGGGTTCCTACAGTTCATTTTTTTTTAATAAAAGGAAAAAGTAGAGAGGAAAAAGCGATGGACTTTTTTCCTATTCATAAATTTTGCTAAATCCAAGGCTAATGGAACAGTATAAGAGATAAGAAATGGATTTCAGGAATGTTTTAATTTGCATACTACTTCAAACAATGAAAATTTTTCCTAATAAACGGTAAAAATGACAGCACATGAACAGATAAATTATTAGGCTTGTTTGATTTTCTTTTTGATTTCCACATTTTAGATCTATTAATTTGGAAGGGATCATAATACTATTTAACTGACACCTTTCCTTGTCCTTTGCATGAAAAATATCAAGTCAAAAACTGTCTTTTCAAATTTTGAGATTTGGGGGAATTTTCACTTATAGGAATTTTCACAAATAGGAACTTTGGGACAATATAACAGAAGCAAAATACTGACAAAACCTCAACTAAATTCAGACATTGTTGTTATGAATCAAAGGGGGTGGGAGCCCAAGTTATTTGGTCTTCCTTATTCTCTTCAGGCTCAAAGTTCCTTTTCTGAGTTCAGCAAATTCTCAGGTTCTGGGACACACACAAATTCCTCATGGCTCCGACTTTACTCAGCATGAAGGTCCAACAATCATCTTTTGAGACATAGTAAAGGATGTTTTTGTTTGTGTATGAGATCCATTGATGAAGTCACCACAGCCTGGGAATTACTCACTAGTTAAATAAGCTTATGACCCCCGAGGGAATACAAGCCATTGTTGTTTCCAGGTGTCACAGCAACAGACACAGATTCTACTTGTTCTTATTAACGGATGAAAGAGATGGGGGATCTTGGAAAATATACCCTAGCTCTATACCTAGATACACTAAATTGCTTCATTTAAGTCCATGACATATGCTTGCCATTGCTTTTTGCCTCAGTTTGTCTCATTTACTGATTCAAGTGCTATCAACCAACCCACTCAAGTTGTAGTTAAGTGAAGAAGTTCTCCAAAATCCATGCAGGAAGGTGCGTGGATTTCTCTCACTTCAGGGCAAACTGCTCCGCTCGCATGGAAGCTCCCACTCACATCCAAACACCCAGGTAACTGATGCATATAGACAGAACTTAGAATTAAAGTTCTAATAATGGACCAGAGCATGTGTCATCAGCTTTAAGACTCCTGGGTCCCTTTAACACAACAATTTACTAGAAACACCATCTCTCTGTAAACACCCATCACAGTTAAGTAAGGAACAAAGAAGCCGAGACTACTTGAGTGTTCTGAGTACATGCTAAACTCATGTATAACTTACAATTGCTCCCTTCATTCATGCTTCCTTATCACCATTTCTATCCATCTCTATCTATGTGACCAATAACACAGAAAAGTTGAGAGGCTTTTTCTCCCACCATGGAGAAGAGAAAAGAGAAGAAAACAATCCAATACATTATGCCCTGTTTCATCCTGTACATGGTTACTGGTAGCAAGGAGCACCAGTAGAGGCTCTTAGGGAGACTGAGAGCATATCTCCAAAGCAGGGTATCCACCCCCAGGAGTTTCCTTCACTACTATTTCTCCCAACAAGCTCTGTCTGCACTGTCCCATTAGCCCTGCCAAAACCCACAGAGCTCTGAAGACTGGAGAGTGAAGAGTCATTCCTGAGTCTGGTCTGGGGAAGTAGCAGCAGACACAGAACCTCACGGAAGGTCAGAGTATCCAAGATAGCCCCACACTCAAATAAGAAGCTGTGTCACTAGCGCCATGATTCCACGAGGGACTTAACCTGCTAAGCTTAACTTCTGGGGAAAAAAAACCAGAGAGTAAGTGTAGTTGCAGCGTCAGGAAAGAGAAGAGTGGTTAGAGTGTATGCCCAGTAGGTACCTGACCCAGCTTCAATCCCTGGCACCACATGGTCCCCAGGCATTGTTGGTTGCAGCCTAAGAGACCCCAGAGCCACTTTGGGGTGTAGCCGGGGGAGCCCCCAGCATTGCAGGTGGCCCCAAGATGTGCAAGCATGAAGATCATCAAATCCCTAGGCCCTTGTGTTTCTCTACTGACCTGGTTGGCTGAGAATCACTGTTGGGCCCTCAGGCCTCCTGAGCACCACTTGAATGTCCACCTCCATCTTCTAAATCCAGTTTCTCGGTAACATTGTCATAAGGATCACACACAGGATAACACAGACCTGACTGATTCCAAGAATTAGAATTTTGATTCCAAATATAAAGGATTTACTTGAACTCAACCTCTTTTTTTTTTTTTTTTTGGTTTTTGGGTCACACCCGGCAGTGCTCAAGGGTTACTCCTGGCTCCATGTGTGTGTCATTGTGTGTCATTTCTATATGATTAACATTTGTAGAATATTAGCAGATGTCTTGGCACATGGCACTTCATTTGTAGCCATTAATTATACTTAATGATTCTTCAATATATATATATATATATATATATATTTG